>MU249731.1:25004-115004 GCA_018977245.1 Lethenteron camtschaticum | reverse complement strand
NCAGGGCTATGAGAAGAGAGTGNNGTGAGTGGGTGAGTGTGTGGGTGAGTGGGTGAGTGACANGNTAGAGAAGAGNTGNGTGAGTTGTGGTACAGGGGTGGGTGGCGATGAGTGAGTGGGTGAGTGAGTGGATGATTGAGTGGGTGAGTGAGTGAGTGGGTGGGTGAGTGGGTGGGTGAGTGTGAGTGACAGGGCTAGAGAAGAGNTGGNGTGAGGGTAAGGAGTGNGTGAGTGAGTGGGTGGTGAGTGAGTGAATGAGTGGGTNAGTGTGTGAGTGAGTGTGTCTAAACAGTGAGTGAGTGGGTGTNAGTGAGTGACACGGGCTAGAGAAGAGATGGAGTGATGTGGTAAGGAGGACGTGGAGCTGAGTGGACTTGCCGATGACTGGTACCAGCGGTGTCAAGNACGGCTCTGTGGAGGAGGCTCGTGAAGGACGCTGCTACTGGGCAGTGCCAGGCTAGGTGCACCTTGAGGCTGACACACTGGGCAGTTGGAGGCAGTCGCACTCCAACAACAACGGAGGGCGGAGGAGCGACGCTCACAACAACGAGCGGAGCGCCGGGTGGCTAAAGCACAGCAAGTTGGCATAGTAGGGGGCACAGGTGGTGCATCAGCCAGCATCTCGGTCTTTCGACCCGTGGCACCTGCTGGTCTGCCCGTGACCTCCTGCCAGCGGGCGTTCGACACTTCACGTGGCCTCAAGGTGCACTTGGCCTGGCACAAGCGTCGTGGTGACGTCACCGCCACTTAGTGGCGAATGGCGGTTGTTGTTGTTGTGTGTGTGTCTGTGTGTGTGTTGTGTGTGTTTCTGGCGTGTTGGTGTGTGTANTGTGTGTCTGTGTAGTGTGTTGATGTGTGTGTGTATGTGTGGTGTGTGTCTGTGTGTATGCCAGTGTGTGTGTCTGTGTGTGTGTTGGTGTGTGTCTGTGTACNTGTGTGGTGTGAGTGTGTGTCTGTGTGTGTGTAGTGTGTGTGTGTACATGTGTGTATGTTGATGTGTGTGTAGGTGTGTGTGTATCATGTGTGTATGTGTGTGTGTTGGTGTGTGTGTGTACATGTGGTGTGTTGATGTGTGTCTGTGTGTGTGTAGGTGTGTGTGTGTNCNTGTGTGTATGTTGACTGTGTGTATGTGTGTGTGTGTACATGTGTGTATGTTGATGTGTGTATGTTGGTGTGTGTGTGTACGTGTGTTGATGTGTGTCTGTGTGTGTGTGTAGGTGTGTGTCTATGTGTGTGTACGTGTGTTGTGTGTGTCTGTGTGTGTGTAGGTGTATGTCTGTGTACGTGTGTGTGTTGTGTGTCTGTGTGTCTGTGTGTCTGTGTGTGTGTGTGTGTCTCTGTGTGTGTGTTGGTGTGTGTCTGCGTACGTGGCGACCCGAGTGATTCCCGTCACGGCCACCAACACCACCNGTGAGTCATTTGAACCGGTGGGCCTCTAGGTGACTGTGAAACGAGTACCTGGTGCGGTGTGTAAACATGCCACTGGGAGACAAAGGCGGTCGGGCGTGGTGTGGCCACCCACCCCTGTGTGCGTTCCGGCCTTCATAGGTGTCGCTAATGTGCCTGTCTGTTAAGGCTACACGGGGATCTTTGTCTGTGTCTGTGTCGTGGTAACTCGATAAGCAGCAATTGACGCAATTTCGTCAGGGCCCAAGGGTAAACCGTGACTTTGTTGAGTGCGAGTGTGATGATGACAACGTACCCGNTCTGTGTGTGCCACAGTGCCGGTATGTGTGAGGCGTGAGGCTACACGGGGGACCTTTGTCTGTGTCTCATTCACAGGCGCTGTGTGTGCTCTGACAGCACTTGCCCCTGAGGCCACGAGAGGCTACACGGGGGACCTTTGTCTGTGTCTCATCACAGGCGTGTGTGCGCTGTGGTGACAGCACTTGCCCCTGAGCCCACGTGAGGCTGCACGGGGGACCTTTGTCTGTGTGCCGTCGATGGATTTCGAGTGTGGCGCTATTGGGGCATTAATCGATGTCGCACTGAGGTTGTCAGATTCTGTGTGTTTGTGGNCGGGTGGGTGGGTGGGTGAGTGAGTGAGTGAGTGGTGAGTGAGTGAGTGTAGTGGTGGTNAGTGGGTGGGTGAGTGAGTGGTGGTNAGTGAGTGGGTGAGTGAGTGGGTGAGTGGGTGGTGAGTGAGTGGGTGGGTGAGTGGGTGGGTGAGTGAGTGGGTGAGTGGGTGGGTGAGTGGGTGAGTGGGTGGGTGAGTGAGTGTGGGTGAGTTGAGTGGGTGGGTGAGTGGTGGGTGGGTGAGAGTGAGTGGGTGGGTGGGTGAGTGGGTGGGTGGGTGAGTGAGTGGGTGGGTGAGTGAGTGAGTGGTGAGTGAGTGGGTGGGGGAGTGGGTGAGTGGGTGGGTGGTGAGTGAGTGGGTGAGTGGGTGGGTGAGTGAGTGAGTGAGTGGATGGGTGGGTGAGTGAGTGGGTGGGTGAGATGTGGGTGAGTGAGTGAGTGGGTGGGTGNGTGAGTGTGTAGTGAGTGGTGGGTGGGTGAGTAGTGGGTATAGGTGAGTGAGGAGTGGGTGAGTGGNTGGNTGGGTGAGTGAGTGAGTGGGTTGGGTGAGTGGGTNAGTGGGTGGGTGAGTGGGTGAGTGAGTGGGTGGGGCAGTGGTGGTGGGTGAGTGGGTGGTTGGGTGAGTGGGTTGGTGAGTGGATTGGTGAGTGAGTAAGTGGGTGGGTGAGTGAGTAAGTGGGTGAGTGAGTGAGTGAGTGGGTGAGTGGGTGATGAGTGGGTGAGTGAGTGGGTGGGGTCAGTGTGGTTGGGTGAGTGGGCGGGTGGGTGAGTGAGTGGGTGAGTGAGTGGATGGGTGAGTGAGTGAGTGGGTGGGCAGTGGGTGGGTGAGTGAGTGAGTAAGTGGGTTGGTCGAGTGGGTGAGTGGGCGGGTGAGTAAGTGGGTGAGTGAGTGAGAGTGGGTGGGTGAGTGAGCTGGGTGGGTGAGTGAGTGACGTGAGTGGGTGGGTGGGTGAGTGGGTGGGTGGGTGGGTNGTTTGGTGANTGGGTGAGTGAGTGAGTGAGTGGGTGGGTGAGTGAGGAGTGGGTGGTGGGTGGGTGGGTGGGTGAGTGGGTGAGTGGGTNAGTGGGTGAGTGAGTGGGTGAGTGGGTGGTTGGGTGAGTGGGTGGTTGGGTGAGTGGGTTGGTGAGTGGATTGGTGAGGGAGTAAGTGGGTGAGTGGGTGAGTGGGCGGGTGGGTGAGTGAGTGGTGGGTGAGTGAGTGAGTGAATGGGTGAGTGCGCGGGTGGGTGAGTGGGTGAGTGAGTGAGTGAATGGGTGAGTGGGTGGGTGAGTGGGTGAGTGAGTGGGTGGATGGGTGGTGAGTGAGTGAGTAGTGGGTGAGTGAGTGGTGAATGGGTGAGTGGGCGGGTGGGTGAGTGGGTGAGTGAGTGGGTGGATGGGTGGGTGAGTGAGTAAGTGGGTGAGTGAGTGAGTGAGTGAATGGGTGAGTGGGCGGATGGGTGAGTGGNTGAGTGAGTGGGTGGATGGGCGGGTGAGTGAGTGGGTGGGTGGGTGAGGAGGACAAACAGTACGCAGGCAACAAAGACAAAGATCCCCCGTATAGCCTGAACAGACTGTAGGGGCAAGTGCAGCGCCTATGAAGGCTACCGGCACTTTGCACACGAGGGGGTGGGTGGAATGCACCACGCCCGGCCGCCTTTGTCTCCCCAGTGGCGATGTTTACTGCACCGCTACACCAGGTACTCATTTGAGACTGAGTCGACCTAGGGGAGGCACAGGACCGCCTCAGACAATCATCACTGGTGTTGGCCGTGAGCAGGAAGGTTGCCAGGTTCGTAGCGGAGCGTAGCGCTGACCACTACACTACCACTCCCACACACACAGACACACACAGACACACACAACACACACACAACACGCCACACGACACACACAGCCACACACAGGAACACACAGACACACACACAGACACACCACGGAACACACACGGAACACACAGACACAGACAAACACACAGGAACACACAGACACAGACAACAGACACAAAGACAAACACACAGACACAANGACACACACACAGACACACACACCACAAAGATACACACACAGACACAAAGACAATACACACGCAACAGCCATCCGTCACTTGTGCCAGGCTAGGTGCACGTTGAGGCCATGTCGAACGCCGCTGGCAGAGGTCACGGGCAGACCCAGCAGGTGCCACGGGTCGACTGACCGAGATGACCGAGATGACTGGCTGATGCACCACCCCCCCACTGTGCCAACTTGCTCTTTAGCCACCCGCGCTCCGCTCGTTGTGTGAGCGTCGCTCACACAACAGACACACCACACAGACACACACACACAAGCCCCACAGAACGCACACACACTACTCGCTCACGCAACACACGCACTAAGTTTCGTCACGCATTCCCACGGAATGTAAATACACCACCCACGTAGCACAGACAAAGCTCCCCAGGTAACCTCAGACAGACCCAGCAGGTGCCATGAGTTGACTGCTGTGCCAGGTTATGTGCAGTAGGAGGAGGTCACCGGACAGACCCTGCAGGTGCCATGGGTAGACTGCTGTGCCAGGCTAGGTGCAGGAGGAGGTCATGGGACAGACCCTGCAGGTGATGGAGACTGCTGTGCCACTAGGTGCAGGAGGAGGTCACGGGACAGACCCTGCATGTGCCATGAGTTGACTGCTGTGCCAGGCTAGGTGCAGGAGGAGGTCCCGGAAGACCCAGCAGGTGCCATGGGTTGACGCTGTGCCAGGCAGGTGCATGAGGAGGTCACGGGACAGACCCTGCAGGTGCCAAGGCTGCTGTGCCAGGCTAGGTGCTGCTGTCTGTTTGGAGTCTCGTCTCTCTCTGTCTCCTCCCCGTGGTGAATGTTGACTACCTCGCCTGGTGTACAGGAGGTCGTGGTTGATCCTGACCCTGACGCCTGCTGCTGTATATTTGGAGTCTGCGTGGGTATTTAAAGTTCAAGTTCATGTATTGGGTATAGCCCTGTGAGCCATTCGGCTCTTGAATCGGTGCAACCGCAACAAACAAAAAACAAAAACATGAACAAGAAAACATCTTAAAGTGACCATGTGACTAAGTGCAAACAAAAAATCCAAGAAAAGACAGAAAAAATATTGCAGAAAAATCACCGTACACCAACGCTGTGTGCAAACATCCCAGTGGATGCAAGTCAAACAACCAACAACAACCACAAGACAACTTAGATTAAGGCCATCAGTCTAACTCTGTACTACAACAACACAAACAACAACCACCACAAGTCAACTTAGATTAAGGCCATCAGTCTAACTCTGTACTACAACAACACAAACAACAACAACCACAAGACAACTTAGATTAAGGCCATCAGTCTAACTCTGTACTACAACAACACAAACAACAACAATCACAAGACAACTTAGATTAAGGCCATCAGTCTAACTCTGTACTACAACAACACAAACAACAACAACCACAAGACAACTTAGATTAAGGCCATCAGTCTAACTCTGTACTACAACAACACAAACAACAACAATCACAAGACAACTTAGATTAAGGCCATCAGTCTAACTCTGTACTACAACAACACAAACAACAACAACCACAAGACAACTTAGATTAAGGCCATCAGTCTAACTCTGTACTACAACAACACAAACATGGCCAAACCAATACACTTTTCGAAATCACCAAAATAAAGCCATGAAAGCAATGAAACAGCGATCATAGGAACTGTGATGGAATTTTCACAATAAATGGCATAAACAACATGTACTACCAAAACCCTGCACGTAGGTAAAACATTGAAATTAATAAAAGTAAAATAAAATAAAAATCACGACGTTCCGGAGGCAACACAAGTCTTCGTCATCAGGTGGGACCGTCACAGCCACATTTGCTGCATCAAGTGAGGCGATGATTCAAGATGTAATCCCTTAAAAGCAAGTTGAGGGGGAGAGAGGGAGGGCTTATCAGAATGTGGTAGCCAATGAATGGAACGTATCGAGAGGTCCCACCTGAAGACGGAGACTTGTGTTGCCTCCGAAACGTCGTGATTTTATTTTATTTTACTTTTATTAATTTCAATGTTTTACCTACCTGGGGACTTTACCGAAAAAACCTAAGAAGATGAATCCTTGCAGTCACGAAAGCTTTAAATCGAAAAGAAAAAAATTAACCGTCAAAACAAAGTTTTTCACTATAAATCCTTTATATGCGTGGCGGCTAGAGTCCTCTCGTCCTCTGGCTTGAGATGGCTGCCACCTATGGGTCAGATGATTGTCTGCCAGTATTAAGCAATTGGTAATTAAAGATTTAATTTGTTTTCCCTAAAAAGTGTAAAATTTTGGAAAAAAAATTCAAGAACATTAATTGTCTCGCACAACGAGCCTGTGTGCAAAATGTCAGCTCGATTGGATCACGGGAAGTGGGTTAAAAACGACCGAAAGATTTGCACGGTCACAAGCACGCAAGCAAGTGAACTTAATATAAAGGATTTAAAAGAGAATTCCTGCTGTGGTCTCCCACCTCATGATGATTGCGTGTGTTGCGATCAAAACGTCGTGGTTTATTTTATTGTACGTGCTGTGTCTAAAGAACGCCTTTGTTATCTCGTGGCAAGGACACTTCTATAAACAAAGGGAGGAGCAGCAATGGGCTCTCCTCTGTCTCCTGCGATTGCAAACTTGTACACGGAAACATTTTGAAGCAAAAGTAATAGTCTCAAGCACAGGAAATCATCTGCTTGTTTGAGATATGTGGATGCTACATTGGTGGTCTGGCCACAGGGCCACGATACACTGAACGCATTCAGAAATAATCTCAACTCACAAAAGCCCGTCCATCCAGTTCACCATGGAAGTGGAAATGTCACGTCGATAGGTTCAAAGAAAATAACAAAAAACAACGACATTTCGATCGCAAGACAAGCGTTCATCAGGCTCTCTTGTGTTGCGATCGAAAGGTCATAGTTTTTTTGTTATTCTACGTGACTTTACCGAAAGACCCACAGAATGTGAGTGTCTCCAGTCACGAAAGCTTCAAGTCAAGATTTGACAAAACTCTCCCATTTCTGGAGCGTCTACTCGGGCTCCGGTCGAAACGGTAAAATAACGCGCACAGCGTTTACCGAAAGTCACTGACGCCGATCTGAATCAGAGGTCGCAAACGGGTTTTGATTCCTTACCCGTACCCGTACCCGGCCGCACCAGGGTCGCAAACGGGTACGGGTATCGGGTACCTAATTGCGACCTCTGGGATGAAGCCATGTTGCAGGCGCGGGGGGTTGATTCTAGGAACTTGAATTGTAAGAGACAAGACGTTGGGAAATGAGTGACAAACGTGACTCACCAGTGACTCACGGCCTACCCGGCCGGGTACGGGTAGCCGAGTATCGGGTAGGGTACGGGTATCAGGTACCCGGTTGCGACCTCTGATCTGAATCCAGAGTCACGCCATCACCCCGCACAGAAATCCTCTTCGTCAAGACACTCATTCATCGGACTAATAAAGTGTGAAATGGTGAAATAAATAGGTAAACACATTCCTGCGGAGGGAGCTGGCAGGAACGTTGAGTTGCTCTGTCAATGGCCTGAGTCAACGGCGGCGTGGTGTATTCCGCAAATATGCCGACTGTGAGGGCGGGCACAAGCCGGCGTGAGTAGGTGAAACGTTGAGTTTTATAAGGGCACCACGGGGTGACCAGCCCCTTCCCACCCAGCCCCACCCAGCCCCACCCAGCCCCACCCCACCCTCCCTCTCCACTCAGCCGCCCAGCCCTCCCTCCCAGCCCCACCCTCCCCACCCACCCAGCCCTCCCCACCCACCCCTCCCCACCCAGCCCCCCCNACCCAGCCCCTCCCACCCACCCCTCCCTACCCAGCCCTCCTCCCACCCAGCCCCACCCTCCCACCCAGCCCCTCCCTACCCAGCCCCTCCCCACCCTCCCCTCTTCACCCTGCCCCACCCTCCCATTTTTGGATGCACGACGGACGGACGGACACAATAATCCCCTGTGGGCTGGTGGAACCAGGAGGTTACTACCAGTAAAGCAGCGCTGCAATTGAATGGTTAACATGACGCACAAATCAACAGGGCACTGAATGTCAAAACCAAATCAAATATCACGAGAGTTGAAACTGACCGAGTGATTGAAACTGTTAAAATTCCGTACATTGCGGGAGTAACTCATAAACTGGCCAGATTTTTGGAAAAACACAAAAAACGAGTCAGATTTGGCATGGTACATACAATACATTAACTAATATCTGGCACTAAAGATGTATTACCCAAGCTATAAACAGAAGGTGTGTACCGGATTAATTGCTGTTGTGGCAAATGCTGCGTTGGCCAGGCAGAGCGAATGATCACCACGAGATTAAAAGAACACCAAGGAAAGATGAAATACTCACAAACACAGCTGGCGGTAGTGGCAGAACACGCGTGCCAACAAGGACACTCAATTGATGTTGATGATGTTGAAGTTCTGTGCAAAACTAGCTACTATTGGCCAAGACTAATTAGACAATCTATCTAAATTGAGAGAAATAAAAAATAAGTTTCAACATTCGGATAGCTACTGACTTAGTTCTGCTTGTCAGCCAATAATTAAATAATGGATCGTTTAAATGCGAGCCTATACAGGTCACATGACTTCAATGTGGATTACCTGTGAACAGACAATAACAGGTACTGCTCGTTCTCACGACGTTTCGGCCACAACGCAAGCAACAGTCCTCAGGTAAAGAACAGGTCTGTCGAGAAGACAGCGTCTGAATGAAACACCACCAGGCTTGGAGCGTCTATTTTAGCTGCTGGGTTGGAGGGGGAAGGGCGCCTTGACAAAATAATTTGCATATCAAGAGGAATTTAGCATATTTATGGGAAATGCAGATATGCGATTAGTCACTACTTGTGAAATGCGTAGGAGGATTGGCGAGGGGGTTAAAGTCATGCCCGTGCATTATGCAGGATTAGCAGCATCAAAGGGAATTATTTTATTATATTTTATTATTTATTATGTTTCATTTTTATTATTTTATTATTTCCCTTCTACGTGACTTTACCGAAAGAACCAAGAAGATGAATCCCTGCAGTCACGAAAGCTTTACATCGAAATGTAAATGTACTGCTCGCTGACTGTACACAAACGACAGGAGGCACAACAACAATGCGCTTGCATAATGTACGTTGATTACCATGTAATTAACCCAACCTGTTGTGCAGGGGTTATGCAGACATCATTTGGTGTGGCCCTGCCAAGGTAACCGCAGGCGGACTCGAAATTCAATCAATCTCAGAGCCAACCTGGCAAAGCAGTCGCGAGTAGCAGCAACATCATCATCAACAGCAGCTAACATCACACACGCCTCGCCAAAAGACGCAGTTCCAGCCAGAGAGAGACACACAGACACACACAGAGAGAGACACACAACATAGACACACACAGAGAGAGACACACAGAGACATACAGAGACACACACAGAGAGACACACATAGACACACAGAGACACACACAGAGAGAGACCCACAGACACACAGAGAGACACACAACATAGACACACAGACCAGAGAGAGACAACATGAGACACACAACATAGACACACAACAGAGACACACAGAGACACACACAGCAGAGAGACACACAGACATAGACACACAACATAGACACACACAGAGAGACTCACACAAGAGAGACACACAACATAGACACACANACAGACACACAGAGACAGAGAGAGNCACACAGAGACACACACATAGACACAGAGAGAGACAACAGAGAGACAACAGAGAGACACACAGACAGACACAGAGAGACCAACAGAGACACACAGACACACAAGCAGAGAGAAACAGAGACACACAGAGACACACACAGACGGGACACAAACAGAGACACACAAAGAGCACAGAGACAACAGCAGNCACACAGNGACACACNCAACAAGACACACAGACATCACACAGAGACACACAGAGACACAACGCGCAGGGAGACTCGAAATTCAATCAATCTCAGAGCCAACCTGGCAAAGAGTCGCAGGTAGCAGCAACACATCATCAACACCAGCAGCTAACANCACACACGCCTCGCCAAAAAGACGCAGTTCCAGCCATCGCATTAAGGGCGAGTTAATTAAATGTTTGACCAGATCTAACAACGGGCTAATTTCTAAGTTGATATTTTGTATGGCCCGCGAATGATGTTGGAAATATCCAAATGACCCAGCCCCTGCTGTAATGTCATTGATAATTCACTGGTCAACACACTATTTCTGGCATAAGGTATACCAACGGGTTTGAGGTAATTTTGGGGGGGTGCTGATTCCAAATCTGGCATCAGTTTTTGTCCGTCACGTCAGGTTTTTGAGATAGCAAATATTGCATTTTCAATAAAAACTGCGGAAGAAAAATATTAAATAAATGTGGATATCTACATAAAATTATATTATAAAACACACTGTCATATAAATACAGCACCATATTTTAACTCTAAAGCAGTCACTGACTCGCAACAACTTGCAATCATAAGTGACGGAGTTAATTTCGGGTAAAATCAATGAAAATGGGGTATGCCGATAGCATAAGTATAACCCGTAAAAACAAAGTTTTTCACTATAAATCCTTTATATGTGTGGCGGCTAGAGTCCTCTCGTCCTCTGGCTTGAGATGGCTGCCACCTATGGGTCAGATGATTGCATTGCACCATTAATCAATTGGTAATTAAATATAATATTTTTGTCCTAAAAAGTGTAAAATTTTGGGAAACATTTTCACGAACATTAATTGTCACGCACAACGAGTTTGTGTGGAAAATGTCAGCTCGATTGGATCACGGGAAGTGGGTTAAAATAATAAAAATAAAACATAATAAAATAATTATTTTATTATGTTTTATTTTTATTATTTTATTACTTCCCTTCTACGTGATGACTTTACTGAAAGAACCAAGAAGAAGGACTGTTTTCTTGGAATTTCTCTTACTTGATGCAGCAATCGTGCTGTGACGGTTCCACCTGAAGACGGAAGCTTGTGTTGCCTCCGAAACGTCGTGATTTTNTTTTATTTTACTTTTATTAATTGTATTTTTTTAACTACGTGACTTTACCGAAAAAAATTAAGAATTTGAATTGCATAACTGTACCAATGAATTGATTGATGAAACGAAACATTTAGAAACATCTATATTACGAATCTACACATTCACAGGGAGACTTGTGTTGAAATCTGTCTTTTGATCACAGAATCTTGCCCGCGAATGTTTTGGAGCCTTAGCCAATTGATACGCATTTGCTGAAGCAGTCACACTGCCGCACACCATTGTCCCAACACATTTAGTTAATTAATAATCTTACCAATGATTTTTATTTAATTTTTATTTAACTTTTATTAATTTATTGTTTTCACCTACATGACTTTACCGAACAAACCTAAGAATATAAGCCCCCCCCTCCTCCTCCCTCGAGGCTTCTGAATTGTATGGTCGCGTCTCTGATTATATCTGAAAAGTCTCTCCCCATGGCACGTCTTCCCACGAAGGACCTGGACCATTATTTGAGCTGGCTCCCCGCCTGTGGGAACAGCTGCACGTGTGTGCGTGTTCTGATTTCATAGAGGTAATATAAGTTCAACAAAGTCTGCTTTCTGTCGCCTTCCTCGGTTATTGCCGTTAATGGCAGCAGCTACCCCAGATTGCCCCCACATGGGTTCTGTCAGACCCAGCAATAATTAACCTGGAAAGGGTGTGGGGGTCCCGTCTTCCCACCCCCCTTCCTCTGCGGGTGTGACATTCTGTGCCTCGCAAAAGCTTTTCAAGTCGTCCTGCTCTAGATTTGAAGCTTTCGTGACTGCAAGGATTCATACTCTTGGGATTTTTCGGTAACGTCACGTAGGTAAAAAATTCAAATTACCGAAAGAACCAAGAAGATGAATCCCTGCAGTCACGAAAGCTTTACATCGGAGTAGAATCTTCTTGGTTCTTTGTAAAGTCACGTAGAAGGGAAGTAATACAATAATAATAATAATAAAATAATATTTTATATAATATTATTTTATTATATTATATGAGTACATTAGTATATTAGTTTATTCTATTATTATATTATTTATGTAATCATAAAAGTTTGTTATTTAATTATTTTATGATATTATATTATTATATAATTTTATATGTTTTATTTTTATTATTTTATTACTTCCCTTTTACGTGACTTTACCAAAAGAACCAAGAAGATGAATCCCTGCAGTCACGAAAGCTTTAAATCGAAATTTAAATCGAGTAGCATTTAATGAATCTTTAGTATTACGATAATGAATGATAAATAATAACTAATGTAGGTTTTATTCTTAAGAGGTTTCGGTCACTGAGCTTGTCGCCGTTTTTAGATTAAAACCAGTTCTGTTGAGGCGACATCTTCGGTGTTTTTTATTCGATCCAAAGCTGACATGACTGCAGACATTAATGTTCGTGATTTTTTCCCAAAATTCACGTTTAGGGAAACAAATTAAATATTTATTTACAATTCTTAATGGTGGCAGACAATCATCTGGCCCAAGGTGGCAGCCATCTCAAGCCAGAGGACGAAGGACTCTGCCGCCACGCAATAAAGGATTTATAGGAAAATTGTTTTTACGGGTTATACTTATTCGATTTAAAGCTTTCGGCCAGATTCATCTTCGTGGTTCTTTCGGTAAAGTCGCGTAGAAGGGAAATAATAAAATAATAAAAATTAAAATACATTCTCACGACGTTTCGGCCACAACGCAAGCAGCCGTCCTCAGGTGAAAAACAGTTCTGTCGAGAAGACGGGTCTCGGAGCTGTCTTTAATCCAACCACAAGCCTGGCAATGTCAGGGGGTTCGTGATTCATGAACGGGGTGACGTTGTGTCGTCGTCGAGAGTCATTCGGTCACTGCGTCTGGGCGCTTCGACGAACAAAACGAAGGCAACAATAACAACAATAGTCGACAACAAGAACAATAGAAACATAACAACANTAGTGACAACAATAAGAACAATAGCAACAACAACAACAACAACAACGCTAGCAGCAACAACAACAATAGTGACAACAATAAGCACAATAGCGACAACAACAACAACGCTAGCAGCAGCAACAGCAATAGCAACAACAATGACAACAACGCGATCCGTCGAGCCACTCAACGTACCACCCCCCCTCGCGTCACAATGAGGCCGTGATGTCGAGACGTAAGCCCCTCCCCTCCTGGGCGAGAGGCTCCCGCCCCTCCCCGACTCTCCCCCACCCCTCCCCCATCGGGTCTAGAGGCACTTGCCCCTCCCCTCCCTCCGCCCCTCCCCACCAACCCCGGCCCCTCCCCCTCGTTCCCGAAGGTGGCGTCCCAGGCAGGCTGCTCCCAGCAGCAGGGCCGCAGCCCCTGCGCAGAAAATGGCCACCGCCGTCGCCACGCAAGATGGCCGCGTGTAAAATGGCGGCCGCCGCGTGTAAAATGGCGGCCACCGCGTGTGAAATGGCGGCCGAGACGACAACGAACGCTTGGATGGAGAGGGCCCAGGCTTGCCGCTAACCTGAGCGGTCAGGTGGGCGGTGGTTTCTGCGGAGAATCACAGCAAAGGGTTCTTTTTAAAAAAAATCGGTTCGTGACAAACGTCTCATCACTATGAGACCTCATTTACCATGTATAGTAGTAGGTTTTTACCCTTTATAATGGGAAAAAACTGGTACAAAACAGTGCATATTATTATCATTATCAGAGTTGTTTCTTTTTGTTTGCATTTTGACTGCTTGTGTTGTGGTTATTGCAAACATGATGCCTTGTATAAAGGTGTCAGTTTTGTACCAGTTTCAAGGGTAAAAACCTACTACTAAACGTCTCATCTTCAAAACTCAACCACCCTCCCTCTTCCTAAACTCGCCCCTACCCTTGACCCTATTGTGGTGTAGGAGCGCCGGCTGGTGACAGACAGCACACACGCCGGTGAGCGACAGCATGCACGGGGTGTGTCAGCAGAATGGAAGAATTGGGGGCAAAAGTCACGGAGGGCTCATTTGGAAGCCACTGGAACCGGCTGGTGGGTTCTAGAAGGGGGGCATGGCCAGGGGCCGCGCTGTGAGGACGAAAGGAGCCGATAGTGGGAGCTCGAGGCTGTTGGCGGGAATCGGGTCATCGCCGTCGTCGCTGCCGTCTCTGTCATCGCTCGAAGTCGCGCTGCTAGACAGGATCTGTGTAGGTCTCTATGGGTCTCTACACTATACACTACTATACACTACACACTATACACTACACTATACACTACTATACACTACACTATACACTACACTATACACTACTATACTCTACTATACACTACTATACACTACACTATACACTATACACTACTATACACTACACTATACACTACTATACTCTACTATACACTACTATACACTACACGATACACTACTATACTCTACTATACACTACACTATACACTACTATACACTACTATACACTACTATATACTACACTATACACTACTATACACTACTATACACTACTATACACTACTATACACTACTATACACTACTATACACTACTATACACTACTATACACTACACTATACTACTATACACTACACTATACCTACTATACACTACACTATACACTGCTATACACTACACTATACACTACACTATACACTACACTATACTCTACTATACACTACACTACTATACACTACACTTACACTACCATATACACACTATACATATACACNACACTATACACTACCTACACTACTATACACATACACTATACACTACTATACACTACATACACTACACTATACACTATACACTACACTATAAACTCCTATACACTACTATATACACTATACACTACTATACACTACACTACTACACTACTATACACTACTATACACTACACANTATACACTACACTACACTACTATACACTACTATACACTACACTATACACTACTACACTACATACACACACTATACACTACAATACATTACTATACACTACTACACTACACACTATACACTACTATACACTACTACACTACACACTACTATACCTACAAACTACTATAACACTATAGTCACTACTNTACACAATACTATACACATACAATACACTACACTATACACTACTATACACTACACTATACACTAGTTGGTGCGTTGTTTACTGACAATCCTCACTGCTGTGTCGGGTTGGAGGCCACAAGCATCATGCTCACTCTAACCCCCCCCAACAAAACTTTACGTGAACANCAACAACATTGGTCTCAAGCCTGCCCGCGTGTTAAGCCGCGTTAAAAAAATGAAAGAACCAGACGTAAAAATTAACCCGTAAAAACAAAGTTTTTCACTATAAATCCTTTATATGCGTGGCGGCTAGAGTCCTCTCGTCCTCTGGCTTGAGATGGCTGCCACCTATGGGTCAGATGATTGCCTGCAGTATTAAGCAATTGGTAATTAAATATTTAATTTGTTTTCCCTAAACAGTGAAATTTTGCTCGCACAACGAGTCTGTGTGCAAAATGTCAGCTCGATTGGATCACGGGAAGTGGGTTAAAAAACGACCGAAAGATTTGCACGGTCGTAAGCAAGCAAGCAAGCTTAATATAAAGGATTTAAAAATAGAGAGAGAGCGTAATAGACACACAGAGAGAGATAAATACTCATCGCGCGAGGTGTCAAAATGTATCGCTTAAGGTCACCTTTGCGCATCACCGTCACTGAATGGTTGCGCTCAAGGTAACCGGGCGATGCTCCGCCTGTATCCAGCAGGCACTGGTAGAGGCCGCTGGCCGACAGCGGAATGGAGGCGAGGACCATGGAACCACGTCCTGCGCTCAGGTTGCCGGAGAAGGCGGCGAAGCGATTCGCGGGCGTCGCGAGGCAGGAGGGCACAAGCTGAGATGTGCAGTAGAGCACCTGTGCTAGCACGCGCACACACATAGACACACACACACACACAGACACACACAGACACAGACGCACACACACACGCACACACACGCACGCGCGCGCACACACACACACACGCACACACACCCACGCGCACACACGCGCACACACACAGAGACACACACGCACACACACACGCACGCGCACACACATAGACACGCACACACACACACAGACACACACACGNACACACACGCACACACACGCACACACATGCACGCGCACACACACGCACACACACACACACACACGCGCCCACACACGCACACACACACAGATACACGCACAGGCGAGTGTGTGGGTGTGTGAGGTACGATATGAACTTAAATATCTAATTAATAAGCTTGTGCCGGAGGCCCCGGGGGGACAGGCTTCTATGACATCTCCTGGCCAAACCTCATTTGGCGGAACCAGGAGATTGAATCTTCACCCTCGGAGCTCCTCCAGAAACAACATAAAACCACTTCGTGTGGCCACGTGGAATGTTCGAACGCTCGCTGCGGAGGAGAGGCTGCCACTCCTCTGTCGGGAGCTGGACCGGTACCGCCTGGATCTCTGTGGCATTCAGGAGGTCCGGTGGACCGGTTCTGGCTCCTGCCACCATGAGGGGTGGACAGTCCTCCACTCGGGGTAGGAGACTGCCAAACAACAGGGTGTGGCTCTTCTTCTGAACAAAAGAATGAAGGGGGCGTGGGAGGTGGCGGTGAGGTGTGGGAAGCTGTAAGCCCCAGGATACTTTGGGCTCGCCTTCCCATCAACCGGAAGCGAGGAGTGGTGGTCGTGGTTACTTATGCCCCACCGAAGACGAACATCCGTGGAGGGATGCAGGCAAAGCCGATGAGTCAGACGCTTTCTATGACCTCCTGTCACAGGTGCTGGCTAAAGTGGCCACTCGGGACAGAGTCATCTTGTTGGGTGACTTCAATGCCCGAGTTGGCCATGATGCTGGCACCTGGTCTGGAGTGATTGGAAGGCATGGGCCAGATCAGCTCAATAATAACGGTAGGAGGCTGCTAGATGTTTGTGCAGCCCGTGGGCTTGTAATTACCAACACACTGTTCCGGTATCGGCGCATCCACACAACATCATGGATGCATGCCGGGTCCAAGCAAGAACATCTGCTGGACTATATAGTGACGGACCAGCGGATGCGAGCCCATGTCCTTGACATCAGGACCTACCGTGGAGCTGATCTGCCCACCGACCATCGACTTGTCATCTGTAAGATGCGCCTGCCATTCTTCCACTCTGGTGGTGGGTGTACACCCTGGACCGAAAGTGGCCTGGTCTCAGTTAGCTGATGAAAGTTGCAAACGAGAATTTCATCATCCCTTGCAGCTGGGGTTGGTGTAGTGGTGATGGTGTAGTGGTGGTGTAGTGGTGGTGGTAGTGTAATGGTGGTGGTGTAGTGGTGATGGTGTAGTGGTGGTGTAGTGGTGGTGGTAGTGTAATGGTGGTGGTGTAGTGGTGATGGTATAGTGGTGGTGGTGTAGTAGTGGTGTAGTGGTGATGGTGGTGTGGTGGTGTTGGTGGTGTAGTGGTGATGGTGGTGGTGGTGTAGGTGGTGGTGTAGTGGTGGTGGTGGTGTAGTGGTGGTGGTTGGTGTAGTGGGTGTAGTGGTGGTGTAGTGGTGGTGGTGGTGTAGTGGTGGTGGTGGTGGTGGTGGTGGTGGTGGTNTTGTAGTGGTGGTGGTGGTGGTGGTGGTGGTGGTGTAGTGGTGGTGNAATAAACATCGCCAGCACGGGGGGGAGACAAAGTCGGCCGGGCGTGTTGCTGGCCACGGCCCCGAACCGACGGACCGCTCCGACGACGACGACGACACTCACGGTCTCCGCGCGAACCGGAGCGATGTCCGCAGCTGTGGCCGGAGCGGTGGCCGCAGCGATGGCCGCAGCGATGGCCGCGGCCGCGGGCAGCCGGAAGTGCCGCCATCGTAGCGTCTCGATGCGGGACGGAGCGGCACAGTCGAGCGTCACCTCCTCCCCTTCGAAGACCTTCAGCGGTGGGTGCCCTTCTGGGGGGACAAAACCCGCAAACTCCGCGAAGGTCACCTCGCGGCCCTGACCTTCAGGGCCACCCGGTACATAACAACCCCACGTGACCTGACCTTTAGACCTTCCTGTTTAATAACAACAACAACAACCCCACGTGACCTGACCTTTAGACCACCCTGTATAATGATGTAACGGTGTTTATTGGGCCAAGATGCGCCGTTCCCATGCGGTAGCCGGCAATGGCGGCCTCATGTCAACAGGGGCAACAGAGGGGCTGAGCCCAGTGCTGAGAGTCATGCGCCACAGGGTCAAACGGCTACCCTGTGGAGCTGTGTGCAAAAGGGGCAGACCCAGACCCCAGGAGGGGTGGCTGGGGATGACATCATCTCCGGATCCTTCTCGAAGGTTCGAGAGGGAGGCGTGGCCGGGCAGAACGAGTCACGGCTCTGTAAAAAAGCCGGACCTCTGGACGGTCCCAGCAGTCATCGTTGAGCTGAAGACAAAAAGGCTCCTGGAGACTGAAGAGCCCCAAGGGTCAGAGGCGTACCCCTGGCAAGGGTCGGCTCTAAGCTTGTATACCAGTGAAGATTCAAGGTTCACTCACAGAGGACTTGTAAATTAGCCAGTGAGAGGCTTTAGTAGTCTGGAGAGTAACCTCCGTAGTGTTTCGCGTGTGAGGGGCTGTTGCCTCTCTGTGTTAATTGTTAAATAAAAACTGTGTTGTCTCAAGAGAAGCCTTCTTCTAGTTATTCAACCCACTCCAACAACAACAACAACCGCCATTCGCCACTAAGTGGCAGTGACGTTACCACAACACTTGTGCCAGGCTAGGTGCACCTTGAGGCCACGTGAAGTGTCGAACGCCCGCTACTGATGGTATCATAGGCCTTGACCAGGTGAATAAAGCAGAGATGTAGGTCTTGTTGGAATTCCCTACACCTCTGCTGTAGCAGACGGACAGAAATATGGCATCTGTGCAGGACCGCCATTTCCTGAAACCGCATTGGGGCTCCGCAAGCCTCTCCTCAGCGTGCCTAGCAAGGCGATGTTGAATAATCCTTGCCAGGACCTTACCCGGCACACTGAGGAGTGAGATGCCCCTGTAGTTGTTACCACCCACCATCACCCACCACCGACCCACCCACCCACCTACTCACTCACTCAGTCACTCACTCAGTCACTCACTCACTCAGTCAGTCACTCAGTCACTCACCCACCCACCCACACACTAACTCACTCACCCACCCACCCATCCACCAACCCACCACACACTCACTCACCCACCCACTCAACCACCCACTCAATCACCCACCCACCCACTCACTCANTCACTCACCCACCAACCCACTCACCACCTGCTCACCCACCACTCACCACCCACTCACTCACTCACTGAGTCCGTCCCTCAGTCACTGACCCACCAACCCACCCACACACTAACTCACTCACCCACCCACTCACCCACCCACTCACCCACCCACCCACTCACTCACTCACTGAGTCCGTCCCTCAGTCACTGACCCACCAACCCACCCACACACTAACTCACTCACCCACCCACTCACCCACCACTCAATCACCACCACCCACCCACCACCACCCACCACCGACCCACCCAACCACTCACTCACTCAGTCACTCACTCAGTCAGTCACTCAGTCACTCACCACCACCCACTCACTCACCCACCCACTCATCCACCAACCCACCCACCCACTCAATCACCACCACCACCCACCCACCACCACCACCCACCCACTCACCCACTCACCACCCACCAACCCACTCACTCACCAGCTCACCCACCCAGTCATCCACCACCCACCCACACACTCACTCACCCACCCACTCACCACCCATCACCACCCACTCAATCACCCCACCCACCACCACCCACCCACTACCNACCACTCACTCACTCACTCAGTCACTCACTCAGTCAATCACCCACCCACCCACCACCCACCACCACCACCACCCACGACNCACCCACCCACCACCACCCACCCACCCACCACCACCCACCCNACCCACCACCACCACCACCCAGACCCACCCACCCACCACCCACCCACCCACCCACCACCACACACCACTCACCCACCACCCACCACCCACCCACCACCCACCACTCACCACCACCACGACCCCACCCACCACCACCACCCACCCACCACCCACCCACCACCCCACCACTCACCCACCCACCACCACCCACCACCACCCNTCACCCACCCACTCACTCACCCACCTACCCACCCACCACCCACCCACCACCCACCCACACACTCACCACCCACCCACTCAACCACCCACTCAATCACCCACCCACCCACCACCCACCACCACCACCCACACACTCACTCACCACCCACTCAACCACCCACTCAATCACCCACCCACCACCACCCACCACCCACCCACACACCACCACCACCNACTCAACCACCCACTCACTCACCCACCCACCCACCACCATCACCCACCCACTCACTCACTCAGTCAATCACCACCCACTCACCCACCCACCCACCACCCATCACCCACCCACTCACCCACCCACCCACCTACCCACCCACCCACCCACCCACCCACCACGAACGTGACGTTGCCTCCCGTCCGTCACGGACAATCTGTAGCGACGGACGGCGCTGCCTCCGGCCGTCACGGCGCTCTCGTAGACGCACTCGTAGTCGCCGCCGGCGCTCAAAGCGACCGCCTCGAGCACCACGGAGCCGTCGCCGAGTCGCAGGTCACCGGCGAAGGTCACGGAGGCTCGCGGCGTCGCGTGGCAGGAGGGGACGCCGCCCTGCCACCCGCAGAAGAGGATCTGGGCGCAGCGGGGACATCGACGGCAATATTCTTAGGTTCTTTCGGTAAAGTCACCATGTAGGTAAAAAAAAAGATTCACGACGTTTCGGAGGCAACGCGAGCTTCCGTCTTCAGGTGGAACCGTCACAGCACGACTGCTGCATCAAGTAAATGAGAGATCACAAGAGATACTACCCCGTATATATACACTACACTCTACACCACTATACACTACACTACTACACTATACACTACACTATACACTACACATACACACACACTACACACTACACTACACACTACACTATACACTACACACACCACACACACTACACTACACACTACACTATACACTACACACCACACACACTACACTACACACTACACAACACACACACACAACACACACTACACAGTACACTACACTACCCACTACACTACCCCCTACACACCCACTACACTAACCCACTACACTACCCACTACACCACTAAATACTACACTACACACTACACAACTATACACTACACACTACACTACACACTACACTATACACTACTAAATACTACACTACACACAACACACTACACTACACACTGCTCTACCCACTACACTACACAACCACTACACCACTACACTACACACTACACTACTAACCCATACACTACCCACTACACCACGTGCTTACATCATCGCCATCTCAGCTCACCGTTGTTGACGGGCGAGTCTCCGTGTGCCAGCGCAGGCTGCTGATGCGCTGGTAGCGCAGTGCAGCCTCACGTCATACACCCGCAGTGGCGGTCACCACGGCAGGGGCCTCGTGAACTGCGGGACAGGCCACAAGAACCACGTCCACGTGGCGACTCTGGATGGCTTGTACCACGTCGTACATTGCTTTGGCCCCGCCTCCTCCCTCCCTCCCGATACGTTCTACTGGCACTTCGTGCCGTCTTTGAGCCATTCATTGGCTCATTGGTTACCACATTCTGATGAGCCCCCCCCCCCCACCCACTCTTCTCCCCCTCAACTTGCATTTAAGGGCTTACATCTTGAATCTCTGCCTCACTTGATGGCACAAATGTGGCTGTGACGGTCCCACCTGATGACGGAGACTTGTGTTGCCTTAATCCGAAACGTCGTATTAATTTTAATGTTTTACCTACGTGCAGGGTTTTGGTAGTACATGTTGTTTATGCCATTTATTGTGAAAATTCCGTCACAGTTCCTATGATTGCTTTTTTTTGCTTTCATGGCTTTCAGATTTTGGTGATTTCGAAAAGTTTTTTGGTTTGGCCATGTTTGTTTGTTGTAGTACAGAGTTAGACTGATGGCCTTAATCTAAGTTGTCTTGTGGTTGTTGTTTGTGTTGTTGTAGTACAGAGTTAGACTGATGGCCTTAATCNAAGTTGTCTTGTGGTTGTTGTTGTTCGTGTTGTTGTAGTACAGAGTTAACTGATGGTTAATCTAAGTTGTCTTGTGGTTGTTGTTGTTNGTGTTGTTGTAGTACAGAGTTAGACTGATGGCCTTAATCTAAGTTGTCTTGTGGTTGTTGTTGTTGTTTGTTGTAGTACAGAGTTAGACTGATGGTTAATCTAAGTTGTCTTGTGTGTTGTTGTTTTTTGTTNGTTGTAGTACAGAGTTAGACTGATGGCTTTAATCTAAGTTGTCTTGTTTGTTGTTGTTTGTGTTGTTGTAGTACAGAGTTAGACTGATGGCCTTAATCTAAGTTGTCTTGTGGTTGTTGTTGTTGTTTGTTGTAGTACAGAGTTAGACTGATGGCCTTAATCTAAGTTGTCTTGTGGTGGTTGTTGTTGTTGTGTTGTTGTAGTACAGAGTTAGACTGATGGCCTTAATCTAAGTTGTCTTGTGGTTGTTGTTGTTGTTTGTTGTAGTACAGAGTTAGACTGATGGCCTTAATCTAAGTTGTCTTGTGGTATGTTGTTGTTTGTGTTGTTGTAGTACAGAGTTAGACTGATGGCCTGAATCTAAGTTGTCTTGTGGTTGTTGTTGTTTGTGTTGTTGTAGTGTAGGGTTCAATTTAGGCGCACACACTTCTTGGAGGCAACACTCATTTATTAATTAACACAACGTTTACTCAACAGTTACTCTTACTCTACACATAGGGTGGTGACCACCGACCTACACTAGCTAACACACAATTGTATTTTAGTCTCTCTCCAGCGTGACCCAGCCAGGTGGCTGCTGGCAGTCCGCTCACTGTAGGTCTTCTCTTCTGGCATCTTCACGAGGTGTCTTCATTCTTCCCAGGAACAGCCCTGCTCTGCCTTCACACCACCCTTATATCTCGTCTCTCTGGCGTGGCCGGCTCCGCCCAGGCCACGCCTCCCTTCCCAGGCCACGCCTCACTTCCCAGGCCACGCCTCACTTCCCCCACCTCTGGAAGGTCCGGATCCCTCCAGCACGTGACCCCCCAGGCACCCCCTTGGGCCCCCAGCCCTCGTACGGGCCAACACAGTAGTGACCGTTCTGTCACTACATCACCCCTCCTGTATAAACACACAGCCGTCCCCGGCTGTAACACAACTGTGAACATCGAAAAGGTGTGCCTCCGAACCAGCAACATCAATAAATGACCGGCGACCGATAAGAAATACAATCACGTAATATATACAGAATCGACGAGGGTAAAAGGGAACCGCATAGAAAACGGGGAATTAACAACAAATATACATGAAAACTGGCTAACCCACTTACGCTACAGCACAGCCCCCCCACCGTTAGAATCACGCATGCAATGACAGTCACCCGTTAGCACCCCCCGCCTTTCCGACGTGGCGTCACAACCAGTAGCACGCGTCGGCCATATCGGGGGGAATTTCCATGTTACCCCCCCACCGCCTTTCCGACGCGGCGTCACAACCAGTAGCACACGTCGGCCATATCGGTGGGATTTTAACCCAGTCTCTCTCCAAGACTCGCATCACAGCATATAGCTGTACCGACCGAGCTGAGACGACCCAGTCTCTCTCCCAGACTCGCATCGCAGCATATAGCTGTACCGACCGAGCTGAGACAACCCATCGTTCACTCACTGCACAACATGCACCCTAACAACTGAGGGAAACAGTCTCAACGTAACAGGCCAACTCCACCCGAACCTTACGAATCTCCAGCCCACTGTTTCAACGCGCCTCAGAGGGTCTCAACCTCCGAGCCGTCAGGTCAAGCTGTCAGCCATAGCATGACGGGACCACCCTCCCTGAGCCATGTGAGCGCACAGCCCACAAGGCTAGACAAGCCACAGAGTGTCTCGCTCTCCGGGCTGTCAGGTCAAGCCGTCAGCCATTGCATGACGGGACCACACACTCCGAGCCATGTGAGCACACAGCCCACTAGGCTAGACATACCACGGAGTGTTTCGCTCTCCGGGCTGTCAGGTCAAGCCGTCAGCCATTGCATGACGGGACCACACTCTCCGAGCCATGTGAGCGCACAGCCCACTAGGCTAGACATGCCACGGAGTGTTTCAAGCTCCGGGCTGTCAGGTCAAGCCGTCAGGCACAGCATGACGGGACCACACTCTCCGAGCCATGTGAGCGCACAGCCCACTAGGCTAGACATACCACGGAGTGTTTCAATCTCCGGGCTGTCAGGTCAAGCCGTCAGCCATAGCATGACGGGACCACAACGTTCATGTTAGACACGCAACACTCACTGGGCCATCCTGGTCAGGACCTGCGCCCCAAGATAGTGACAGCCAGCAGCACAATTCCAAATCCCTGGCAGCATGTCACCATCGCAATTTAACACCATCACAACACATACAATTTGAATTATGATCCCCACAGAACTAATCCAATGCCGAACAGGTACGCACAATTTTTTTTTTTTGACGATCCCGAATATTCAATGGTCACAACAATACACCTCACATCCCGTATCCGTACACATCATCTCCGAGACTCGCATTGCAGCAATGCAGCTGTACCAACCGAGTGGAGAGAGCAATGCAATTTGACGGCAATTAACGGAAACGCACCCCCGATCCATGTAGAACACAAGGAGCATTCCCGCACAAAAGACATCATCTGTGCAACAACGGACAGGAACCAACCAGTGAGTTTGAAACAAACCGAACCTGTCACTTCAAAATCCCCTTCAACATTAACCATGGACTCAGGGCATTCGAATTTTGAGAGAAAAAAACTGTACACAAACCCCAAGAATCGCCGAATTGATTAATACAGTATATGCAGTATACGAAGTTCGTACAGTCAATCATTTGGCACAATGCACCATCCAGTCCCCACATGGCAACACACACAATCAATACTCCAGACAATCCGTACATAGTAAATAATCACAAGCAAGTACCCAACATTCCATACACTGTTAACAATGACGATCAAAGTTTCTGACAGTTGCAAGTGACAATCACGAGCGAAACTCCATACAGTATACACAATAACAATGGTGATTTCGCAACACAACGATGTAACAACACGAGTCATTAACACGGCAACATACAGGATATCCACGGAACTCTGGACACCAACAACGAATTAATCATTAACTACACGCAGAAGATACCGATCTCGACGCCGTAATTAACAACAAACACTGGTCGCCGCGTCAATTTCTCACGCACACAACCGAACGAACACGCTCCGCAACCCAGCGAGTAAAAAAACACACGATCGCAACCCGGCACACGCAAGATGGGTGAAAATTATTATTATTTTTCTTGGGGCCGGGTGCTTGTCATGTCATGACTCGCCTTGAAAACTGTGCATAGCAGAGGGCGGCAAGTGGAGCACTGGGACGGCCCGAAGAATCTTCCATGGTGAACACGGCCTGCTCTTGCGAACGAACTCCCCCTCTGCAGGCGTTGATGTCGGCGGAGCGGCATTTCGGCAGCAGGAGCGGCGTTTTGGTGGGAACAGCGCACCGACCTGCCGCCGAAATGGCGGGAACGGCGTCTTGGCGGAACAGCGCCCCGACCAGTCGCCGAAATGGCGGGAACGGTGTTTTGGCGGGAACAGCGCCCCGACCAGCCGCCGAAATGGCGGGCCCACCGCGTGGCCCGCATGCCCGGGCCTCCCCCGCCAGCCCCCGCAGCGACGATGGTGTCCTCTCGCCGCGGCTCCATCGCTCCGTTCCGATGGCGGCGAAGCAGCAGTGCGATGCAAGTCCCACCGCTCCGCGTGCAGCGCCATCTCTCTCTCTCTCTGTCACCGGGCTGCCATCCCCGGGGCTGTCCGAAGGACGGTCGTCACACCATCCCCGTCGTACGAAGACGTCCAGATGAGTTTTGTATTTGTTTTTCGTGTGCCCATTTTACTTCCCTAGGATAACACCTAGCAATATTTATTTTTCCACAACTGACGCCAAATGTAGTGGGTTCAATTTAGGCGCACACACTTCTTGGGAGGCAACACTCATTTATTAATTAACACAACGTTTACTCAACAGTTACTCTTACTCTACACATAGGGTGGTGACCACCGACCTACACTAGCTAACACACAATTGTATTTAGTCTCTCTCCAGCGTGACCCAGCCAGGTGGCTGCTGGCAGTCCGCTCACTGTAGGTCTTCTCTTCTGGCATCTTCACGAGGTGTCTTCATTCTTCCCAGGAACAGCCCTGCTCTGCCTTCACACCACCCTTATATCTCGTCTCTCTGGCGTGGCCGGCTCCGCCCAGGCCACGCTCCCTTCCCAGGCCACGCCTCACTTCCCAGGCCACGCCTCACTTCCCCCACCTCTGGGAAGGTCCGGATCCCTCCAGCACGTGACCCCCAGGCACCCCTTGGGGCCCCCAGCCCTCGTACGGGCCAACACAGTAGTGACCGTTCTGTCACTACAGTAGTACAGAGTTAGACTGATGGCCTTAATCTAAGTTGTCTTGTGGTTGTTGTTGTTTGTGTTGTTGTAGTACAGAGTTAGACTGATGGCCTTAATCTAAGTTGTCTTGTGGTTGTTGTTGTTTGTGTTGTTGTAGTACAGAGTTAGACTGATGGCCTTAATCTAAGTTGTCTTGTGGTTGTTGTTGTTTGTGTTGTTGTAGTACAGAGTTAGACTGATGGCCTTAATCTAAGTTGTCTTGTGGTTGTTGTTGTTTGTGTTGTTGTAGTACAGAGTTAGACTGATGGCCTTAATCTAAGTTGTCTTGTGGTTGTTGTTGTTTGTGTTGTTGTAGTACAGAGTTAGACTGATGGCCTTAATCTAAGTTGTCTTGTGGTTGTTGTTGTTTGTGTTGTTGTAGTACAGAGTTAGACTGATGGCCTTAATCTAAGTTGTCTTGTGGTTGTTGTTGTTTGTGTTGTTGAGTACAGAGTTAGACTGATGGCCTTAATCTAAGTTGTCTTGTGGTTGTTGTTGTTTGTGTTGTTGTAGTACAGAGTTAGACTGATGGCCTTAATCTAAGTTGTCTTGTGGTTGTTGTTGTTTGTGTTGTTGTAGTACAGAGTTAGACTGATGGCCTTAATCTAAGTTGTCTTGTGGTTGTTGTTGTTGCTTGTTTGTTGTAGTACAGAAAAAACCTAAGGATACGGCTGGGAGTACAGAACGAACCCGCGACCACCCGTGTAGCCGGCGAGGAGTTAACATCTCGTAGGCATGCGGGGATAGAGATGCAGACTCCAAATATACAGCAGGAGGCATCGTCAGGGTCTGGGAGTTGACAGACACTCACACACACTCACACTCACTCACACTCACTCACACTCTTACTCACACTCTCACTCACACACTCAACACTCTCACTCATTCACAACACTCACACACACACACACTCATTCATTCACACACTCACACACACTCACTCTCACACACTCACCACTCACACACCCACTCACACTCTCACTCATTCACTCANACACTCACACACTCACACACTCACACTCACACTCTCGACTCACACTCTCACTCACTCTCACTCACTCTCACTCACACTCTCACTCACTCACTCNCACTCTCACTCACTCACTTTGTGGTTCCACCCATGGATCACCAGAGACGCCGCAGGAGAAGGAGAGAGCCTCGAGGTGGTGANACACTGGCAGCCACGGAGTTGGCAACATCCATCACTCCTGTCCCTCTACATTCACACAGCGCATAGACTCAACACTGCCACCACAGACTCAACACTGCCACCATAGACTCAACACTGTCATAGACTCAACACTGCCAATAGACTCAACACTACCACCCATAGACTCAACACTGCCACCCACAGACTCAACACTCCACCCACAGACTCAACACTGCCACCCATAGACTCAACACTACCACCCATAGACTCAACACTGCCATAGACTCAACACTGCCATAGACTCAACACTCCATAGACTCAACACTCCATAGACTCAGCACTGCCACAGACTCAACACTGCATAGACTCAGCACTGCCCATAGACTCAACACTACCCATAGACTCAACACTCCCAGACTCAGCACTGTCATAGACTCAACACTGGACTCAACACTCCATAGACTCAACACTGCCCATAGACTCAACACTGCACCCATAGACTCAACACTGCCCATAGACTCAACACTACCCATAGACTCAACTCTGCCCATAGACTCAACATTGCCCCCNATAGACTCAACACTGCCCATAGGCTCAACACTGCCATAGACTCAACACTGCACCATAGACTCAACACTGCCCATAGACTCAACACTGCACCCATAGACTCAACACTGCCACCCATAGACTCAGCACTGCACCATAGGCTCAACACTGCCCCATAGACTCAACACTGCACCATAGACTCAACACTGCCCATAGACTCAACACTGCACCATAGACTCAACACTGCCCATAGACTCAACACTGCACCATAGACTCAACACTGCCCATAGGCTCAACACTGACCATAGACTCAACACTGACCATAGACTCAACACTGCCATAGACTCAACACTGACCATAGACTCAACACTGCCCATAGACTCAACACTGACCATAGACTCAACACTGACCATAGCTCAACACTGACCATAGACTCAACACTGACCATAGGCTCAACACTGACCATAGACTAACACTGACCATAGACTCAACACTGCCCATAGACTCAACACTGCACCATAGACTCAACACTGCACCATAGACTCAACACTGCACCATAGACTCAACACTGCCCATAGGCTCAACACTGACCATAGACTCAACACTGACCATAGACTCAACACTGCCATAGACTCAACACTGACCATAGACTCAACACTGCCCATAGACTCAACACTGACCATAGACTCAACACTGCCCATTGACTCAACACTGCCATAGACTCAACACTGCCCATAGACTCAACACTGTCCATAGCTCAACACTGCCCATAGACTCAACACTACCCATAGACTCAACACTGTACCATAGGCTCAACACTGCCATAGACTCAACACTGCCCATAGACTCAACACTGCCCATAGACTAACACTACCCATAGACTCAACACTGCACCATAGACTCATCACTGCCATAGACTCAACACTGCCCTGCTAGAGATTTAACACCTCGCCTGGTCTGACTCAGGAGGTCGTGGATCGACCCTGACCCTGACGACGCCTGCCGCTGTCTATGTTGGAGTCTGCGTCTCCTCCCGTTGTTTCCCAAACAAATTTGGAGCCAAACTCAGCACGCGTTTCCCACTTCGCTACGTTTCCACGCCACGGTGATGGTGGTGATTTGTGGAAAAGTTTTTGGCGTAAAACACGAAAAATTGAATCTGGCTTTCGCCTGATGAAGCGAGTTGTAGTTACTCAAAACGTTGTACTCAGATTGTAAATGTCGTGGCTTGGCTCTCCAACACAACCAGTGTGGTGCTGTACTAGTACACTACACTATACACTACACTATACACTACTATACTACTATACTATTATACACTATACTATATACTACACTATACACTATATACACACTATACACTACACNACTATACACTACACTACTATACACTACACTACTATACACTACACTACACTACTAAACACTACACTATATACACTATACACTACACTATACACTACACTACTATACACTACACTATACACTACACTATACACTACACTACTATATACTACACTATACATACTATACACACACACTACATATACACGATACACTAATACACACTCCACTATACACTACACTATACACTACACTCTACACTACTCTACACTACACTATACACTACACTATACACTACACACTATACACCACACTATACACTACACTCTACACTACACTATACACTACACTACTTTACTACTACACACTCTACACTACACTATACACTACACTACACACTATACACTANTACACTAATATACACTACACTATACACTACACTCAACACTACACTATACACTACACTATACACTACACTATACACTACACTATACACTACACTGCTGTACACTACACACTAGTGTCTTCTTGGTTCTTTTAAAGTCATCNCGTAGAAGGGAAGTAATAAATAATAAAAACAAAATAAAATAATTCTCACGACGTTTCCCACAACGCAAGCAGCCGTCCTCAGGTGAAACCAGACAGACCTGGTTCCACCTGAGGACGGCTGCTTGCGTTGTGGCCGAAACGTCGTGAGAAATTTTATTATGTTTTATTTTTTTATTATTTCCCTTCTACGTGATGACTTTACCGAAAGAACCAAGAAGATGAATCCCTGCAGTCACGAAAAACACACTAGTGCTGTACTAGTATACTACACTATACACTACTACACTATACACTACACACTACACTATACACCACNNANTANCACTACACACACTACACACTACTATACACTACTATTACACGGAACTATACACACACTACACTACGTACACTATACACACTACACTATACACTACNACTACTNTACACTACACTATACACTACACTACTACACTACACACTATACACTNTACACTATGACTACACCACACTACNCTACACTANAACACTATAACACTAANACTACTACATGATACCATACTACAACACTACTACACTACACTGCTACCACACACACTACTACACTATACACTACACTATACACTACACTATACACTACACTATACACTACACTGTGCTGTACCTGTGACGAATCGGCACGTTCTGTTACGTGACAACCCTTACGAGTTGGCTGTGTCGGGTGGTGGGGGGTTTCACGACACAACATTCACACATTCACGCGAACTCACCCAAACGAACTCCCTCTGTTATGGATGATATTGGTCGCGAGAAGCTGCTGCGTGATAAACAAGAATGTGTCTCTCCTGGTGTAAGAGAATTATACACGACACTTATCTTGGCTGTCTCTCTCTGTGTGTGTCTCTCTGTGTGTCTCTGTGTGTGTCTCTCTCTCTCTGTGTGTCTCTCTGTGTGTCTCTCCTGTGGNTCTCTCTCTCTGTGTGTCTCTCTGTGTGTCTCTGTGTGTGTCTCTCTCTGTGGTCTCTCTCTCTCTGTGTCTCTGAGTATCTCTCTGTGTCTCGGTGGTCTCTCTCTCTGTGTGTCTCTCTCTGTGTGTCTCTCTCTCTCTGTGTGTCTCTCTGTGTGTGTCTCTCTCTGTGTGTGTCTCTGTGTCTCTCTCTGTGTGTCTTTCTGTGTGTGTCTCTCGTGTCTCTCTCTGCGTGTGTCTCTCTGTTGTCTCTCTGTGTATGTCTTCTGTGTGTGGTCTCTCGGTGTCTCTCTGTGTCTCTGTCTCGCTGTCTCTCTGTGTGTCTCTCTCTCTCTCTGTGTCNCTCTGTGTCTCTCTCTGTGTCTCTCTCTCTGTCTCTCTATGTCTCTCTCTGTCTCGCTCTCGTGTCTCTCTGTTTGTCTATCTCTGTGTCTCTCTCTGGCTCTCTGTGTGTGTGTGTCTCTTTCTCTCTCTCTGTCTGTGTGTGTGTCTCTCTCTCTGGCTCTCTGTGTCTCTCTCTGTATCAGTCTCTCTGTCTCTCTCTCTGTCTCTCTCTCTGTCTCTCTGTGTGTGTCTCTCTCTCTGGCTCTCTGTGTCTCTCTCTGTGTCTCTCTGTATCTCTCTCTGTCTCTCTCTGTCTCTCTCTGTGTCTCTCTCTGTGTCTCTCTGTCTCTGTGTCTCTCTCTCTGTCTCTCTCTGTGTCTCTCTCCGTCTGTCACCAACTGACCGTTCAAATGTTCCCCAAATCTCCTGGCCGACTTCCCGTGGACCCACGAACTCCCCAACTCTCCTGCACCCTCAACGCGTTTTCTTTTCCAACCTCAACGCGGTGCCCAGGATGCTATCAGCGGCGTACATCTGCCAGCAACGTGGAATGCTTTGGTAACGCGGGTTCGATCCCGGACCCTGACCACGCCTGCTACTCGATATTTGGAGTCTGCGTCTCTCTCCCCGTGGCGAGATGTTGACTACCTCGCCTGGTCTACAGGAGGTCGTGGGTTTGATCCCAGACCCTGTGAGATGTTGACTACCTCGCCTGGTCTACAGGAGGTCGTGGGTTCGATCCCAGACCCTGTGAGATGTTGACTACCTCGCCTGGTCTACAGGAGGTCGTGGGTTCGATCCAGACCCTGTGCGATGTTGACTACCTCGCCTGGTCTACAGGAGGTCGTGGGTTCGATCCCAGACCCTGTGCGATGTTGACTACCTCGCCTGGTATACAGGAGGTCGTGGTTCGATCCCAGACCCTGTGAGATGTTGACTACCTCGCCTGATCTACAGGAGGTCGTGGGTTCGATCCCAGACCCTGTGAGATGTTGACTACCTCGCCTGGTCTACAGGAGGTCGTGGGTTCGATCCCAGACCCTGTGAGATGTTGATTACCTCGCTTGGTATACAGGAGGTCGTGGGTTCGATCCCAGACCTGTGAGATGTTGACTACCTCGCCTGGTCTACAGGAGGTCGTGGGTTCGATTCCAGACCCTGTGAGATGTTGACTACTTCGCTTGGTTTACAGGAGGTCGTGGGTTCGATCCCAGACCTGTGAGATGTTGACTACCTCGCCTGGTCTACAGGAGTCGTGGGTTCGATCCGTGACCCTGTGAGATGTTGACTACCTCGCCTGGTCTACAGGAGGTCGTGGGTTCGATCCGTGACCCTGTGAGATGTTGACTGCCTCGCCTGGTCTACAGGTGGTCGTGGGTTCGATTCCAGACCCTGTGAGATGTTGACTACCTCGTTTGGTCTACAGGAGGTCGTGGTTCGATCCCGTGACCCTGACGAGGTCTGCTGCGTGGATTTAGAATGAACATCGCCACGCGATTAGAAAGCATTTGGCTGCTGCTATCAATGTCCACGTGTTGATGGTATCCACCGCTTAGTTGAGTTGTCATTTGTGATGATAACTCAACAAAGCTACAGGTGGTCTCGTCAGGGTCACAGGGTCACGGGGTCGAACCCACGACCTCCTGTAGACCAGGCGAGGTAGTCAACATCTCACAGGGTCTGGGATCGAACCCACGACCTCCTGTAGACCAGGCGAGAGTGTCAACATCTCACAGGGTCACTGATCGAACCCACGACCTCCTGTAGACCAGGCGAGGTAGTCAACATCTCACAGGGTCACGGATCGAACCCACGACCTCATGTAGACCAGGCTGCTAATCCTACATAATACACGGGCATATTATGACTTTGAGACCCCCCTACCAACCACACATTCCACAAGTAGTGACTAATCCCATATTTGCATTTCCCATAAATATGCTAAATTCCTCTGTTGATTTGCAAATGATTTTGTCAAGGCGCCCTTCCTCCCTAACCCAGCTTAAATATACGCTGCCAAGCTTGGTGGTGTTTCATTCAGACGCTGTCTTTCCGACAGACCTGTTCTTCACCTGAGGACTGCTGCTTGCGTTGTGGCCGAAACGTCGTGAGAATTATTTATTATGTTTAGTTTTTATTTTATTATTTCCCTTCTACGTGACTTTACCGAAAGAACCAAGAAAACATAGTTTAGTTCAATCTCGATTTGAAGTTTTAGTGACTGCAGGGATCCATACTNTTTGGTTCTTTCGGTAAAGTCACGTAGAAGATAAATAATAAATTAAATAATAGCATCTATAAAAGAAATAGCAACAAAATCTAACAGAAAACTATAGACAGAAATAAGCAGACAGACATCACAAAGATACACAGAGAGAGAGACACGTATCTTTTGATGTCTGTCTGCTTGTGTGTCTGTCTATAGTTTTCTGGTTAGATTTTTGTTGCTATTTCTTTNATACCTGATGATGATGATCGCTTGTGTATGCTATTATTTAATTTATTATTTTATCTTTGTACGTCACTTTACCGAAAGAACCAAAGAATAATTATGAGACATCTACTTTACCAGTGACACAATATAGTAGTAGGTGTTTGCCCTTTCTTACTGGTACACAAACTGACACCTTTATACGAGGCATCATGTTTGCAATAACCACAACACAAGCAGTCAAAATGCGAACAAAAAGAAACAACTCTGATGATGGTAATGATGTGCACTGTCCTTGAAGTTGGTTGGTCCACACCCGAGACAGCTTTTCTTAGAGCCTAGTCTCCATTGGTGTTGGACCAGATGACGCCAAAAGGCGCACAACTCAAAGACAGCGCACTATCAGAGTCTTGAGAGCTCGGAGTGAAGCATTTACACATGAGACATCTTCTTTAGCAGTGGCAAAATATAGTGATAGGTTTGTACCCTTTCAACTGGTACAAAACTGACACCTTTATACGAGGCATCATGTTTGCAATAACCACAACACAATCAGTCAAAATGCTAAATATAGTGGTAGGTTTTACCCTTTCAACTGGTACACAAACTGACATCTTTATACGAGGCATCATGTTTGCAATAACCACAACACAAGCAGTCGAAATGGACCAGACACAGTCGTGTGAAATGGTTCCTTGTGGTGCCACTAATCCCTGGGAAGTCGTTACCGCCCTCGTGTTATTGCCAACAGCCTCAATAAACCCGCCGCGCTGAGCACTTGAACATCGCCTCTGTCTCCGAGTCGCCTGGAACTCCTCAACACCAGTACAGCACTAGTGTGTAGTGTATAGTGTAGTGTATAGTGTGTGTGTAGTGTGTAGTGTATAGTGTGTATAGTGTAGTGTAGTGTGTGTAGTGTAGTGTATAGTGTAGTGTGTTGTGTAGTGTAGTGTATAGTTGTGTATAGTGTAGTGTGTAGTGTATAGTGTGTTAGTGTATAGTGTAGTGTAGTGTGTAGTGTTAGTGTATAGTGTAGTGTATAGTGTAGTGTGTAGTGTATTAGTGTATAGTGTAGTGTAGTAGTGTGTGTAGTGTATAGTGTAGTGGTGTATTTTAGTAGTGTAGTGTGTGTGTAGTGTTGTGTAGGTGTATAGTGGTAGNGTAGTAGAGTGTAGTGTATTAGTGTTTCTAGTGTATAGNGATGGTGTAAGTATAGTGTAGTGTATAGTATGAGTGTAGTGTATGTATGTAGGTGTATGTATAGTGTAGTGTAGTGTAGTGTGTATAGTGTTAGTGTAGTGTATNGTGTAGTGTATATNGTGTATAGTGTGTAGTGTATAGTGTAGTGTATNGTGTAGTAGTGTGTGTAGTGTATAGTGTANTGTAGTATAGTGNAGTGTNGTGTAGNAGTGTGTAGTGTATATGGGTGTAGTAGTAGTGTTGTGTAGTNGTGTATAGTGTAGTGTAGTGTGTGTAGTGTAGTGTATGTAGTGTATNGTGTGTGTATAGTGTAGTGTAGTGTATAGTCTAGGTAGTGTGTAGTGTTGTGTATNGTGTATGTATAGGTNGTGTNGTGTGTTGTAGTAGTGTATGAGTAGTGGNANTGTGTAGTATAGTGAGTGTATAGTAGTATNGTTTAGTGTAGTGTATATGTATGTGTGTAGTGTATAGTGTAGTGTATAGTGTAGTGTAGTGTAGTAGTGTAGTGTATAGTGTAGTGTATAGTGGTGTATAGTGTAATAGTGTAGTGTATAGTGTAGTGTATAGTGAGTAGTGTAGTGTAGGTAGTATAGTGTAGTGTATAGTGTGTAGTGTATAGTGTAGTGTAGTGTATTAGTAGTGTAGTGTATGTAGTGTATAGTGTAAGTGTATAGTGTATAGTAAGTGTAGTGTAGTGTAGTAGTGTNTAGTCTAGTTGTATATAGTGTGTAGTGTAAGTGTATAGTGTAGTGTNTGTATAGTGTAGTGTATAGTGTAGTAGTGTATAGTGTAGTAGTGTATAGTGTAGTGTGTAGTGGTGATACGCGCTGACAGTGGGGATCGTGGGGCAGCGCGTGGTGATTGGCTGTGTGCCGGTGACGCGCGCTGACGGTGAGGGATCACAGGGCAGCGCGGGGTCACGGGTTATGTGGTGGTGATTGGCTGTGTGTTGGTGACGCGCGCTGACAGGGAGTGATCGTGTGCAGCGCGGGGCGATTGGTTGTGTAGTGGTAACACGCGCTGGAAAACGGATCGTAGGAACAGCGCGCCGTGATTGGTCGACTAGTGGGTGCTCACATCGCGGTCCGCAAGAGGGCTATATAAGGCGGTGCGCGCGGGCGCTCGGGGAGTTGGTGACCAGCGAAGACTGAAGACGGCGGAGGAAGAGATAGGGCCCTGCGGCACCTAGTCCCGCTGTCCTTGCAAGGGCCGGGGCTCTGTGTGACCCAGAGGCGGGACCCTGGGACCCGGGGCCGAACGTCCGTGTGAGGGCCGGCTCGCGGGACCCTAAGCTTGGGGTGGGTCTGTAGGCTCCATGGACGTTACGGGGCTGGAGTGCAGTGTGAGCATGCAGCGTGAGCCATAGTCACTACACATGTCAGTGGAGTGTGTAGCGGGAGAAGTAGTGACCACACGTGTCAGTGGAGTGTGTAGTGGGAGAATAGAGACCACACGTTGTATCGTAACAAGTCAAGATTTAATAAAAGAGTGTGCTACCCGTCAAGTGGTTTCCTGCCGTCATTCCGAATACTTCAACTGGCGTCAGAAGTGAAACAGTCTTCCAGGCATGGATACAAGGAAGACCCGTCGGACTCACGGGAATGACCGCGAGGATAACCTTGACGACTCGGGCCAGCTGGCATCGGGGGGAGAGGACGAGGAAATGCCGACGCCGCAGGACCCGCCAAGGGCGCCGGACGAGCGACTGGGGACCGAGGCCGTACTCCGCGAGGCGCACTCCCGTCTGGCAGAGCTGCTGTTCGCCGCCGCGTCCATCCTGGCGGAAATCAACACGTCGGGAGGAGCGGGGACGTCGGCGGACATTCAACAGGGTCGCCCCGCAGATTCCCGCCAAAATGACTTGGCGATTCCCGCCATTTCAACTGCGCGGCCATCTTTTGGCGGGAACGGCGAGCAACACGTGGCGGCGGTTCTCCACGCGCGCCCGCTCACGTCATCAACGCGCGCCGCGGACCGCCATCAGCCGCCTGCCATTGGGGCCGCCATCTTGCAGACCGACGGTGCGGCGGGGAGGAACCACGTGGCAGAGGACGACTTCATTTTCCAGCAGCGCCTTCCCACATTGTCAGCCTTCAAGGCGGAGGGCGGGGACTGGGGCGCATTCCAGCGCAGGTTTCTGGCGCATCAGGAGATGTCGGCCTGGTCCGACGCTACGGCGCTCCGGGCACTGCCTGCCATGTTGGACGACGACGCGCTCGCGGCCTTCAGGTCCGCACAGAGGTCGGAACCGCTCCACGCTCAAGGCGGCGCTGGGTCTCATGGCCAAGGTCTACGGACCTCCCTCGGCGTGTCGCCATCACTTTTACGCCCGACAGAAGGCAGACACGGAGACCGCCCTCGCCTACCGCACGACGTTGTTGGCTCTCGCCGACGCCGCGTTCCCTCGTATGGACGAGGAGGGCCAGGACGCGATGGTCTTGGAGCAGCTGCTCAAATTGGCGCAGGACCTGGGGGTCCCCATCAACACGGCCGACGAGGTCGATATTTCTTCGTTGCGGGTCGCACCAAGTATACAGGCGTAAGAGGTCCTCCAGCGTAAACAGGGGGCCGTCTGCACTGCTGCCGTGGCCTCAGCTCCGGGCCCGGTCGTCACGAGCCCCAAGTCATCGGCCCACGGAGGAGGCGTTCACCGCTGGACGACCGGGGGACTGGAGGTTGGGGGGTCGTTCGCCTCTGCGATCGGCCCGCAAGCTGGAGCAACCGAGACCTCCAACGTCACTCATCACGTGTTACAACTGCGGCCTCCGGGGCCACGTGGCGTCCGGTTGCCGCGCTCCTCGTCAGCACGCCATGGGACCTCGGCTGGATGACGATCAAGGCCCCAAGTCATCCCTACTACCCCGGCAAGTCGCGGCACTTCACATGCTCGGCCTACATGCACGACACCCATGGGCCGTCGCGTTGCGGCGGAGGAAGGCCGGTTAGGGATCGGGGATTCGGTTCGGCGAGGGGGGTTCGTGCGGGACCGAGGGGACATTGAATGGTCTGAGTTGGGGCACAGGATGGTGGCTGCGTCGGCGGGTTCGTCGGTCGTTACGGGATTCATTGACGGGGTCGAGGTCAGGGTGTTGGTGGACACGGGGGCGTCGGCGACTATTATATCAGACCTCATTTACAACATTCTCCCCGTCCAATGTAGACCTCTGCTCCCGGTCGACGTGACATTTTACGCGGCAAATGGGGGCTCGTTGGGCATTGTCGGCCAAATTAGGGCGTCCATTTGCATTGGAGATATTAAATTGTCGGGACCCGTTTTCGTTTCTTCTTCCTTAGCGGTCCCTTGTCTGTTGAACACAGATTTCTTGGCTAAAATGCCCATTAAAATTATCATCGATCAGCATTGCATTGAGTTACCATCGGGTCGCCGTATTTCATTTTTGACGAATCCTACCAAAATTCGGACGGCGTGCGCTACGATACAAGCGCTGGCGACGCAGACCGTGCACGTGCCCCCGGGTTCACAGATGTTAATTCCCCTCCGGTTGAGAAAACCATGGGTTGGAGAGACCTCGGAACGAGGCATGCTTTTGGGTCCTTCTAATAGGGCTGTTGGGGTCTCGATTTGTCGGTGGCTCACACTTTGGTTCGGGCTGACAAGGACCCGTTCGTGATGGTTTTAAACACTGGTTCACGGCCGGCCGTTATTCAGCAGGGCACTGTGCTAGTTCACGCGGCACGGGTCCCTGCAGAGGAGCGCCTAGTTGCACAGGTTGACCCAAGCCCGACGCAGAACAATCCATCGAGGGAGGAACTTGAATGGGTCGCTTCGCTGTGCGAGGACTCGACCGATTTGTCAGCGGTACAGTTGGGTGCGCTGCGTGCGTTACTGATTGAATTTTCTGACGTCTTCAGTAAGCATAAATATGACATTGGGTGCACGGACCTGTTGCACCACCACATTGAAACAGGCGATGCGGCACCGGTCAGGCTAAATCCCTTCCGGCTGAGTCCTGTTGAAAAGGAACACGTTCAGTCGGCCGTTAACGATATGCTGGCGGCCGACATTATTTCGCCTTCTTCCAGTCCATGGGGAGCACCTATTGTGCTGGTTAAAAAGCAAGACGGGTCCTTGCGATTTTGTGTAGATTTCCGTCGCCTGAATAAGATATCCGTGGCTGACGCGTATCCGCTCCCCAGAATGGACGAGTCCCTCGATGCATTATCTGGCGCGCGATATTTTTCGACTCTGGATTTGTTGTCGGGATTCTGGCAGCTGCCACTCGACAACGAGTCTAGACCCAAGACGGCATTTCAGACTCCAGGGGCCTGTTCCAGTTTAACCGGTTACCCATGGGTCTTCACTCCGCTCCCGCGACGTTTCAGCGCCTTATGGAGTTGGTTTTGTCGGGCTTGCAATGGATACTTGCTTAATTTACCTAGACGATGTCATTGTTTTCAGTAAAACGTTCGAGGAACACCTCCAGCGATTGAGAGGGGTGTTCTTGCGGATGCGATCGGCTAAATTAAAGTTTAAACCGGCCAAATGCCACCTTCTTCGTAAGTCCGTGAGGTACTTGGGCCACATTGTCGATTCTTCGGGGATCTCTACCGATCCTGCGAAGACGAACTGTGTCAGTTCATGGCCAACGCCCACGTCAGTTTCGGACGTGCGCAGTTTCATCGGTTTTGCTTCTTATTACCGCCGATTCGTTGAGCATTTCGCCACCATTGCAAAACCCTTGCACGCTCTAACGGCAAAAGGAGTGAAGTTCCGATGGGGACCGGAGGAGGAGGCCGCATTCTGCTCCCTCCGGGACGCCTTGGTGGGTGCCCCGCCCTTGCGCTATCCTGATTTTACAAGTCCCTTCTTGCTAGACACGATGCTAGCAACACGGGCATTGGGGGTGTGCTCTCACAGGTCGTCGGGGAGTCGAAAGGGTGGTCGCCTATGGTAGCAGGGTTTTGTCGCCGGCGGAGCAGCGCTACTGCGTCACCCGTCGCGAGTTGCTGGCTATTGTTTTTTTTGTACAACAATTTAGACCATACCTCTATGGCCGTCACTTTACGGTCCGGACGGACCACGCGGCACTTCAGTATTCATTGCGGGTTGCCCAACCCTCGGGCCAATTGTCACGGTGGTTGGAAGTCCTCCAGGACTATCAGTTCACGACCACATACGAAAGGGGTTGCGCCACACTAACGCCGATGCCCTGTCGCGATTGTCGCCTTGTCACAAATGTGCATGCTTAATGGGATCGGCGCGCTGTAAACCGCCAGCTGCGGAAAGTATGGGGCGTTCGCCGCGACCGCGGATGCACCGATCGGCGATGTTCCCGCTGCCCCTGAAGGAGAGGACTCGCTGCTCTCATTGTCGCTGATTGAGTGGGGACGTCTCCAAATGGCTGACAGCTCCCTGCTCGCGCTGCGCCGCAGGGTGGGGGTCCCGAGGAGGGCCGGGAACAAACTGGCTCCTGGGTGCTCAAGCAGGGCCTGTTAATGAGATGGGACAATTTGTCCCGGCGGCACGCACTCGTGGTGCCTTCCGCTGTGCGGGGGAAAGTTGTCCTGGCCGCACATGAACGCCTCTTGCATTTAGGGGTCAACAAAACGCTTGCTCTGCTTTAGCGTGACTATTATTGGCCGGGGATGGGGAGTGATGTGGTGAACATTCTAAAGGGGTGCGTTGATTGCGCCAGACGAAAACCGCCGGCCGTGGCGTCGAATCCACCGCTGCAATCTATTCAGGTTTCGCGCACTAACGAGCTCGTTGCGCTCGATATTTTGGGCCTTTTCCAGTCACGCCGAGGGGAAATAAGTACCTGTTGGTTGGTGTCGAGTACTTTACCGGTGGCCTATGGCATGGCCACTCGCCAACCAGTCGGCGGCGGCTGTGACGGACGCCTTTGTCCAGGGCTACGTCCTGGACAAGGGGGCTCCGAACGCTTGCTAACCGACCAAGGGAAACATTTTCTAGTAAATTGCTGCAAGAGGTGTGCGACCTATTGGGTACTAAGAAGGTGCGTACCTCCCCGTACCACCCACAGACAGACGGGATGGTGGAGCGACTCCACAGGACTTTGACTTCTATGCTGTGCCAGCAGGTGTGTGAGGCACATGTTGACTGGGACCTGCAGGTCCGGGGGTCCTCGCCGCGTATAGAATGGCCCCCCATGCAGCAACGGGATTTTCCCCATTCTATCTGATGTATGGTCGGGAAGCCGACCCGCCTATGGAAACGCAGCTGGGACTGTCCGCGCCACGAACGAGTTCGAAATTGGCTGAACATATTAAATTTAACATTCATAAGCTGACCGAGGCACGGAGGCCGCACGGCTTAATTCGCGGGCTCGTCAAATTGCCAACGAGCGGTTGCGTGCACGGAGGGTGTCCGTGCACAACTGGAAACCAGGCGATAGGGCCTGGCTGCACTGCCCTCAGGCACCTTTGGCTACGTCGCCTAAATTGTTGAAGCCATGGCGGGGACCCGTTGAGGTTGTGCGGGTTGCATGCCCCAATGTGTTCAGATAAAATGGGGAAAGCGCCGTTGGTACGTCCACCCTCCCGACTGAAACCGTTCTCGCCTCCATATGGCCTCCTTTGTGTCGTGAGGGCCGAGCATGTGACGTGACCGACGACCCGAGGGGGACATGTCTCCGCCTGATCCGCTCCCAGGTGTCTCGGAACTGACAGCTGCCGACCACCGGCGGCCGGATCCCCACAGCGCGGCCGGTCCTTCCAGGCCCGATCCGCGCCTTCCAGGGCTGCCGGAGCCACCGGACGTTCGCCAGTGTCCCGTTCCATACGATGGACCGGCCAGGCGGACTCGCGCTAAGTCGCGCAACTTTCATGACCTGCCGCATGAGGAGCCGATGCGGCCGGAGCGCCTCGTCACTGCGTTCCTCATCCGCCCGACCGCTCTATCACCCCGGTGGAGGAGTGAGCGGAAGGGGGAGGTTCGACAGTCAGAGACGCTGGACACGTTCCCTTTCTGGACTTGGTTTTATTGTATTGTTCGTCGGTTTGTACATAACTTGTTGTCTGGTATTGTGTGTTGTTGTCGACTTTTATTGTCTTGGTTGTCGGTTTGTATATAGGTTGTTGTGTTGTTATGTTGTTGTGTTGTTGTTGTTGCGTTACGGGCACACTGGGGGGTGGGTTTTTGTTGTGTTAATGTTGTGTTCTGTTGTGTTGTTTAGCAGCCGGGCCGGCTGCGAGCTATGTGGGAGGGGTGATGTAGTGGTGATACGCGCTGGGGTAAGGATCGTGTGCCAGCGCGTAGTGATTGGCTGTGTGTGTTGGTGACGCGCGCTGACGGTGAAGGATCATGGGTCAGCGCGGGGTCGGGGGTTATGGGGCTGTGATTGGCTGGGTATCGTGACGCGCGCGAGCAGCGATAGGACGCTCGCTGACAGCGATGGGATCCTGGGACAAGCGTGCGGGGATTGGTCACCTAAGGGGGATGCTCACGTCGAGGTCCGCATACGCCCCGTCTCCCGAGAGCGGGGGGTATATAAGGTGGTGCGCACAGGCGCACGGGGAGTTGGTGACCAGCGAAGACTGAAGACGGCGGAGGAAGAGATAGGGCCCTGCGGCACCTAGTCCCGCTGTCCTTGCAAGGGCCGGGGCTCTGTGTGACCCAGAGGCGGGACCCTGGGACCCGGGCCGAACGTCCGTGTGAGAGCCGGCTCGCGGGACCCAGAGGTTGTGACCCACGCCCAAGCTTGGGNTGGGTCTGTAGGCTCCATGGACGTTACGGGGCTGGAGTGCAGTGTGAGCATGCAGTGTGAGCATGCAGCGTGAGCTATAGTAACTACACGTGTCAGTGGAGTGTGTAGCGGGAGAAGTAGTGACCGCACGTGTCAGTGGAGTGTGTAGTGTGAGAATAGAGACCACACGTTGTATCGTAACAAGTCAAGATTTAATAAAAGAGTGTGCTACCCGTCAAGTGGTTTCCTGCCGTCATTCCGAATACTTCACAATTTCCACTTTAACTTCCTGCACGATGTTGATCGCAAAATTGGTGGAGAATATTATTTATTTCTTATTAGAATCAAGTTTTCTGACCGGTTTGTCTGCTCCCCAGAGCTCGCAAACGGTTTTGATTCCTTACCCGTACCCGGCCGCACCAGGGTCACAGACGGGTACCCTACCGATACCCGGCTACCCGTACCCGGCCGGTATCGTGTAGGGTACGGGTACCCGATTGCGACCTCTGGGATGAAGCCATGTTGCAGACGCGGGTGGGTTGAACCAGTAGTGTGTGTGCAGTGTGTGTGTGTGCAGTGTGTGTGTGTGTGTAGGGTGTGTGTGCAGTGTGTGTGTGTGCAGTGTGTGTGTGTATAGGGTGTGTGTGTAGGGTGTGTGTGCAGTGTGTGTGTGTGTCGTGTGTGTGTGTAATGTGTGCAGTGTGTGTGTGTAGTGTGTGTGTGTAGTGTGTGTGTAATGTGTGTAGTGCGTGTGTGTAATGTGTGTAGTGTGTGTGCAGTGTGTAATGTGTGTAGTGTGTGTGTGTACAGTGTGTAATATGTGTAGTGTGTGTGTAATGTGTGTGGTGTGTGTGATGCGTGTAGTGTGTGTGTGTAATGTGGTGTGTGTAGTGTGTATGTGTAGTGTGTGTGTGTATTGTTTGTGTAGTGTGTGTGTGTGATGTGTGTGTGTGTAGTGTGTATGTGTAGTGTGTGTAATGTGTGGTGTGTGTGTAATGTGTGTAGTGTGTGTGTGAATGTGTGTGTGTGTAGTGTGTGTGTAATGTGTGTGTAGTGTGTGTGTGTAGTGTGTGTAGTGTAGTGTGTATGTCTGTGTGTGTAGTGTGTATCTGTGTGTGTGTGTCTGTGAGTGTGTGTATGTGTGAGTGTGTCTGTGAGTGTGTGTCTGTGTGAGTGTGTCTGTGAGTGTGTGTATGTGTGTAGCGTGTGTAGTGTGTGTCGTGTGTGTAGCTTGCGTAAGTGGGCGGGTTCACGTCGCTCTGTCTTTGACCTTTGAACACAACAACCCACACGAGTAGAGCAGGTGAGGCGTGCGGGCGCCTGTGTGGGTATGTCTGTGTGTGTGTCTGTGTGTGTGTCTGTGTGTGTGTGTCTGTGTGTGTGCGTCTGTGTGTATGTCTGTGTGTGTGTGTCTGTGTGTGTCTGTGTGTGTGTCTGTCTGTGTGTGTCTGTGTGTGTGTGTCTGTGTGTGTGTGTGNCTGTGTGTGTGTCTGTGAGTGTGTGTCTCTGTGAGTGTGTGTCTCTGTGAGTGTGTGTCTGTGTGTCTGTGTGTCTGTGTCTGTGTGTGTCTGTGAGTGTGTGTGAGTGTGTGTCTGTGGGCTGTGTCTGTGAGTNTGTGTGAGTGTGTGTGCTGTGTGTCTGTAGTGTCTGTGGCTGTGTGTCTGTGAGTGTGTGTCTGTGAGTGTGTGTCTGTGAGTGTGTGTGTGTGTGTGNCTGTGTGTGTGTGTGTGTGTGTCTGTGTGTGTCTGTGAGTGTGTGTCTCTGTGTGTGTTTGTGAGTGTGTGTCTCTGTGTGTGTCTGTGAGTGTGTGTCTGTGAGTGTGTGTCTGTGCCACTTAGTGGCGAATGGCGGTGGGTGGCTGAGTGGGTGGCTAAGTGGGTGAGTGGGTGGCTCAGTGGGTGAGTGGGTGAGTGGGTGGTGGCTGAGTAGGTGGCTGAGTGGGTGGGTGGCTGAGTGGGTGGGTGGGTGGCTGAGTGGGTGGCTGAGTGGTAGGTGGCTGGGTGGGTTGGTGGCTGAATGGGTGGTGGTGAGTGGGTGGGTGGCTGAGTGCGTGGGTAGGTGGCTGGGTGGGTTGGTGGCTGAATGGGTGGGTGGGTGAGTGAATGAGTAGATGGTGAGTAGGTGGGTGAGTGAGTGAGTGGGTGCGTAGCTGATGATGGGGTGAGTGGGTTGGTGAGTGAATGGGTGAGTGGCTGGGTGATGGAATGAGTGGGTGGGTGAGTGTGTGCGTAGCTGAGGATGGGGGTGAGTGGGTGTGTGTTGCATTTGGAGTCTGCTTAGAACGGGTGGGCAGGTTCACAGTTTCTGTTCTTGTTTAGCACCAATAGTTTTTTGTGGAGGATGGGCATTGTTCAAGTGGAAATTTTTAATTTAAATCCTTTATATTAAGTTCGCTTGCTTGCTTGCTTACGACCATGCAAATCTTTCGGTCGTTTTTNAACCCACTTCCCGTGATCAATCGAGCTGCATTTTGCACACAGACTCGTTGTGCGAGACAATTAATGTTCCTGAAAAAAATTCCAAAATGTTACACTGTTTAGGGAAAAGAAATTAAATATTTAATTACCAATTGCTTAATGGTGGCAGACAATCATCTGACCCATAGGTGGCAGCCATCTCAAGCCAGAGGACGAGAGGACTCTAGCCGCCACGCATATAAAGGATTTATAGTGAACAACTTTGTTTTTACGGGTATACTTGTTTTTCTTCTTGTTCTTCCTGATCCTGCGACGACTTTTGCGACGCCAGTTCCACTTCGTAGGTAGGAGGAGCAGTCGTGGTGTAGCAGATGATCATCATATGGCAGTGTTGAGTCTATGGCAGTGTTGAGTCTATGGTGCAGTGTTGAGTCTATGGTGCAGTGTTGAGTCTATGGGCAGTGTTGAGTCTATGGGCAGTGTTGAGTCTATGGGTAGTGTTGAGTCTATGGGTAGTGTTGAGTCTATGGGCAGTGTTGAGTCAATGGGCAGTGTTGAGTCTATGGGCAGTGTTGAGTCTATGGGTAGTGTTGAGTCTATGGGCAGTGTTGAGTCTATGGGCAGTGTTGAGTCTATGGGCAGTGTTGAGTCTATGGGCAGTGTTGAGTCTATGGGTAGTGTTGAGTCTATGGGCATTGTTGAGTCTATGGGCAGTGTTGAGTCGATGGGCAGTGTTGAGTCTATGGGCAGTGTTGAGTCTATGGGTAGTGTTGAGTCTATGGGCATTGTTGAGTCTATGGGCAGTGTTGAGTCGATGGGCAGTGTTGAGTCTATGGGCAGTGTTGAGTCTATGGGTAGTGTTAGTCTATTGTCAGTGTTGAGTCTATGGGCAGTGTTGAGTCTATGGGCAGTGTTGAGTCTATGGGCAGTGTTGAGTCTATGGCGATGTTGAGTCTATGGCGATGTTGAGTTTATGGGCAGTGTTGAGTCTATGGGCAGTGTTGAGTCTATGGGCAGTGTTGAGTCTATGGGCAGTGTTGAGTCTATGGGCAGTGCTGAGTCTATGGGCAGTGTTGAGTCTATGGGCAGTGTTGAATCTATGGGCAGTGTTGAGCTATGAGCAGTGTTGAGTCTATGGGCAGTGTTGAGTCTATGGGCAGTGTTAAGTCTATGGGCAGTGTTGAGTCTATGGGCAGTGTTGAGTCTATGGTAGTGTTGAGTCTATGGCAGTGTTGTGTCTATGGGCAGTGCTGAGTCTATGGGCAGTGTTGAGTCTATGGGCAGTGTTGAGTCTATGGTGCAGTGTTGAGCTATGAGCAGTGTTGAGTCTATGGGCAGTGTTGAGTCTATGGCAGTGTTAAGTCTATGGCAGTGTTGAGTCTATGGTGCAGTGTTGAGTCTATGGTAGTGTTGAGTCTATGGCAGTGTTGTGTCTATGGCAGTGTTGAGTCTATGGGTAGTGTTCAGTCTATGGGCAATGTTGTGTCTACGGGTAGTCTTGAGTCTACGGGTAGTCTTGAGTCTATGGTGCAGTGTTGAGTCTATGGTGCAGTGTTGAGTCTGTTGNGCAGTGTTTAGTCTGTGGTGGAGTGTTGAGTCTATGGCAGTGTTGAGTCTATGGTGGAGTGAGTAGGCGGTGGGTGGTGGTGGAGTGTTGAGTCTCTAGGCAGTGTTCAGTCTATGGTGCAGTGTTGAGTCCATGGGCAGTGGTGAGTCTGGCAGTGTTGAGTCTATGGGCAGTGTTGAGTCTATGGGCAGTGTTGAGTCTATGGGCAGTGTTGAGTCTATGGGCCGTGTTGAGTCTATGGGCCGTGTTGAGTCTATGGTGGAATGTTGAGTCTATGGTGCAGTGTTGAGTCTATGGCAGTGTTGAGTCTATGGCAGTGTTGAGTCTATGGTGCCGTGTTGAGTCTATGGTGGAATGTTGAGTCTATGGGTGCAGTGTTGAGTCTTGGTGCAGTATTGAGTATATGGGTAGTGTTGAGTCTATGGGCAATGTTGAGTCTATGGTGGTGTGAGTAGGCGGGTTGGTGGGTGGTGGAGTGTTGAGTCTATGGCAGTATTCAATCTATGGGCAGTGTTGAGTCTATTGTGCAGTGTTGAGTCTATGGGCAGTGCTGAGTCTATGGTTCAGTATTGAGTATATGGGCAGTGTTGAGTCTATGGCAGTGTTGAGTCTATGGGTGGTATACACAGGGTGACTTCTGTCATTGTCTAACGTGCTGAGTGCTGAGTGAGCGATGGAATCGGGAATTCCTCTGCCAGGCAGAGTCGTGGAGCTCCTCTGGNTTCACTCTATGGCCTCCTGCTCCTGCCTGCTGAGATGATGCTGCTGCTATTGGTGTCCCTTGCAGGTATGAGAGTTGCAGCCTCTGTGTGTGTGCGTCAGTCTATGGGTCTGTGTGTGTGTCAGTCTATGGGTCTCTGTGTGTGTGTCAGTCTATGGGTCTTGTGTGTGTGGCAGTGTCGGGTCTGTGTGTGTGAGTCAATGAGTATGTGTGTCTATGGGTCTGTGTGTATAAGTTAGTGGTCTATGTGTGTGTGTCTACCGGCTCTTGGGTCTGTGTGTGCGTCAGTCTATGGGTCTGTTGTACAGTCTTTGGTCTCTGTGTGTGTNAGTCTATAGGTCTCTGTGTGTTTGCCACTCTATGGGTCTGTGTGTGTGTGAGTCTATGGGTCTCTGTGTGTGTGTCTCTGTGTGTGTGTCAGTCTATGGGTCTCTGTGTGTGTTGAGTCTATGGGTCTGTGCATGTGTNAGTCTATGGGTCTATGTGCGTGTGAGTCTATGGGTCTCTGTGTGCATCAGTCTATGGGTCTCTGTGTGTGAGTCTATGGTCTCTGTGTTGAGTCTATGGGTCTCTGTGTGTNTGAGTCTATGGTCTCTGTGTGTGTGCGTCTATGGGTCTCTGGTGTGTGTCTATGGGTCTCTGTGTGCGTCAGTCTATGGGTCTGTGCGTGTGTTAGTCTATGGGTCTCTGTGTGTGTGAGTCTATGGGTCTCTGTGTGTGTGTGAGTCTATGGGTCTGTGCAATGTGTGAGTCTATGGGTCTCTGTGTGTGTGAGTCTATGGGTCTCTGTGTGTGTGTCTCTGTGTGTGTGTGAGATCTATGGNTCTCTGTGTGGTCAGTCTATGGGTCTCTGTGTGCGTCAGTCTATGGTCTGTGTGCGCGTCAGTCTATGGTCTATGTGCGTGTGTGAGTCTATGGTCTGTGTGTGTGAGTCTATGGGTCTGTGTGTGTGTCAGTCTATGGGTCTATGTGTGTGAGTCTATGGGTCTGTGTGTGTGTCAGTCTATGGGTCTATGTGCGTGTGAGTCTATGGGTCTCTGTGTGCGTCAGTCTATGGGTCTGTGCGTGTGTGAGTCTATGGGTCTCTGTGTGTGTGTGAGTCTATGGGTATGTGTGAGTCTATGGGTCTCTGTGTGTGAGTCTATGGGTCTCTGTGTGTGTGAGTCTATGGGTCTCTGTGTGAGTCTATGGGTCTCTGTGTGCGNCAGTCTATGGGTTTGTGTGCGCGTCAGTCTATGGTCTGTGTGTGTGTTAGTCTATGGGTCTGTGTGTGAGTCTATGGGTCTGTGTGTGTGCGTCTATGGTCTCTGTGTGCGTCAGTCTATGGGTCTGTGCGTGTGTTAGTCTATGGGTCTGTGTGTGTGAGTCTATGGTCTGTGCATGTGTGAGTCTATGGGTCTCTGTGTGTGTGAGTCTATGGCTTGTGTGAGTCTATGGGTCTGTGTGTGTGAGTCTGGCTGTGTGTGTGTGTNAGTCTATGGGTCTCTGTGTGTGTCAGTCTATGGGTCTATGTGTGCGTCAGTCTATGGGTCTGTGTGCGCGTCAGTCTATGGGTCTATGTGTGTGTTAGTCTATGGGTCTATGTGCGTATGAGTCTATGGGTCTGTGTGTGTGTTAGTCTATGGGTCTGTGTGTGAGTCTATGGGTCTGTGCATGTGTGAGTCTATGGGTCTCTGTGTGTGTGAGTCTATGGGTCTGTGCATGTGTGAGTCTATGGGTCTATGTGCGTGTGAGTCTATGGGTCTATGTGCGTGTGAGTCTATGGGTCTATGTGTGTGTGAGTCTATGGGTCTGTGTGTGTGAGTCTATGGGTCTGTGTGTGTGTCAGTCTATGGGTCTATGTGCGTGTGAGTCTATGGGTCTCTGTGTGTGTGAGTCTATGGGTCTCTGTGTGTGAGTCTATGTGTCTGTGCATGTGTGAGTCTATGGTCTATGTGCGTGTGAGTCTATGGGTCTGTGTGTGCGTGAGTCTATGGGTCTGTGCGTGTGAGTCTATGTGTCTGTGTGTGTCAGTCTATAGGTCTCTGTGTGTTTGCCACTCTATGGGTCTGTGTGTGTGTTAGTCTATGGGTCTGTGTGTGTGTCAGTCTATGGGTCTGTGTGTGTGAGTCTATGGGTCTATGTGCGTGTGAGTCTATGGGTCTGTGCGTGTGTGAGTCTATAGGTCTCTGTGTGTGTCACTCTATGGGTCTCTGTGTGTGTAAGTCTATGAGTCTCTGTGTGTTAGTCTATGGGTCTGTGTGTGTCAGTCTATGGTCTCTCTGTGTGTGTGAGTCTATGGGTCTGTGCGTGTGTGAGCCTATAGGTCTCTGTGTGTGTGCCACTGTGTGTGTATCAGTCTATGAGTCTCTGTTTGTGTGTTAGTCTATGGGTCTGTGCGTGTCAGTCTATGAGTTTATGGATCTCTGTGTGAGTCTAGGAGTGTCCCAATTAGTCTATGTGTCTCGGTGTGGGTCTACGGGTCTTTGTGTGGTGAGTCTATGAGTCTCTGTGTGATGATCTATGGGTCTCTATGGTCTTTGTGTGGTGAGTCATGGGTCTCTGTGCCAGTGTATGGTCTCTGTGGGTCTATGGTCTCTGTGTGAAAGTATGGGTCTCTGTGTGAGTCTCTGGTCTCTGTGTGAGTCTATGGGTCTCTGTGTGATTCTCTGGGTCTCTGTGTGAGTCTGTGGGTCTCTGTGTGAGTCTCTGGGTCTCTGTGTGATTCTCTGGGTCTCTGTGTGAGTATATGGGTCTCTGTGTGAGTCTCTGGGTCTCTGTGTGAGTCTATGGGTCTCTGTGTGATTCTCTGGGTCTCTGTGTGAGTCTATGGGTCTCTGTGTGAGTCTATGGGTCTCTGTGTGAGTCTATGGTTCTCTGTGTGAGTCCTACTGGTCTCTGTGTGATTATATGGGTCTCTGTGTGAGTCTATGGGTCTCTCTGTGAGTCTATGGGTCTCTGCGTGAGTCTCTGTGTCTCTATGTGAGTCTATGGGTCTCTGTGTGAGTTCTGGGTCTCTGTGTGAGTCTCTGTGTGAGTCTATGGGTCTCTGTGTGAGTCTCTGGGTCTCTGTGTGAGTCTATGGGTCTCTGTGTGAGTCTCTGGGTCTCTGTGTGAGTCTATGGGTCTCTGTGTGAGTCTACAGTTCTCTGTGTGAGTCTATGGTCTCTGTGTGAGTCTATGGGTCTCTGTGTGAGTCTACGTCTCTCTGCGTGAGTCTATGGGTCTCTGTGTGAGTCTACGTCTCTCTGCGTGAGTCTATGTCTCTCTGCGCGAGTCTACGGGTCTCTGCGTGAGTCTCTGGGTCTCTGTGTGAGTCTACGTCTCTCTGCGTGAGTCTTCGAGTCTCCGAGTGACGAGGCTGAATCTAGCCCGGTAAGCGTTTCGGCAACAACTCGGTCGGCGATTCTCATCCGCTCAGCCGCCGCCGCCGGCGCCGCGGGCGACTCCGACCTCACGGTGACCACGGAGCGGAGAGTCTTTGCCGCGCCCGGCGGTCGAGCCGTCCTGGCTTGCAGCTTCAGCAGCAGCGGCTGGGAGCCGGGCGCCGGCCGCTCGTGGAATGGAGTCGGCTGAGAAATTCCACCGAGGAAAAGGTTCGTGTCGGTTCCGGCGTCGCGCATTTCCTCGCCCCCAAATGGCCCCAATGTTGCGAGGGAGCTCTCCGTCCCATGCTGCCGTGTCCAAAAGGGTTTCCGTTGCGTGTGTGCGTTGCGTGTGTGCGTTGCGTGTGTGCGTGTGCGTGTGTGTTGCGTGTGCGTTGCGTGTGCGTTGCCTGGGAGTTCCGAGTTCATTGCGTGTGCGTTGCGTGTGCGCTGCGTGTGCGTTGCATGTGCGTTGCCTGCGAGTTCTGAGTTCATTGCGTGTGCGTTGCGTGTGCGTTGCGTGTGCGTTGCGTGCGCGTTGCGTGTGCGTTGCGTGTGTGCGTTGCGTGTGCGTTGCGTGTGTGCGTTGCGTGTGCGCGTTGCGTGTGCGTTGCGTGTGCGTTGCGTGCGCGTTGCGTGTGCGTTGCGTGTGCGTTGCGTGTGCGTTGCGTGCATCCAACAGATCCGCATCCCCAGAATGGTTACCGGTGATATGAAGGGAAGAACGAAAGTTAACTTAACGACCCTCGTCTTGAACGCACACCAGAGGTCGCAAACGGGTTTTGATTCCTTACCCGTACCCGGCCGCACCAGGGTCGCAAATGGTACCCGTTCCCTACCCGTACCGTACCCTACCCGAAATGAGTGACTAACGGTGACTCACCAGTGACTCACGGCCTACCCGTACCCGTACCCAGCCGGGTACGGGTAGCCGGGTATCGGGTAGGGTACGGGTATCGGGTACCCGGTTGCGACCTCTGACGCACACTCCGCCGCTGTGCATCCGACAGATCCTGGTCGCCCAGAAGGACTCTCCAACGCGGACGCTCGCTCCGCGGGTCGAGTGGAGTGGCGACCTCGGCAGCTGCAACGCCACCATCGCCATCGTGGATGTCGACCGGTCTGACGTGGGCTCCTACGTGTGCCACGTCACCGACCCGCTCCGCTACAGAGAGGGCGCAGCAGCGTGGAGCTGGTCGTGGTGCCGGCGGGAGTGGAGACACAGACAAGTAGGAACAACACGTGTGATTTGTCTTCTTCTTGGTTCTTTCGGTAAAGTCATCACGTAGAAGGGAAGTAATGAAATAATAAAATAATAAAATAAAACATAATAAAATAATTCTCACGACGTTTCGGCCACAACGCAAGCAGCCGTCCTCAGGAGGTGAAGAATGAAACATCACCAAGCTTGGAGCCAGCTTAAATATACGCAGACCTACCCGCGTCGTATGAGTGTTAACACTGCGTCCGTGTGTTGGCGTGCGCGTGTGTTCTGTCCACATCGCAGCGCCCACGCTGCCTCGAACGGCAACCTGCGGGTGCGCACGTCCGGCGCGGTGTCCGTCCGGCGGGGTCGCCGCCATCCTCGAGTGCTCCTACTCGTGCGGAGCGACCCACGTGCAGGACACGGCGGTGGTGGTGGAGTGGTGGCGCATGCATGTGCCCACCAGCGAGAAGGTGGGTGGTGGCAGTGGCGGTGATGGCGGTGCTGGTGGCGGTAGAGGTGGTGGTGGCGGCGGTGGTGGCGGTGGCGGCGGTGGCAACAGCGGCGGTGGCGGTGGTGGTGGTGGAAACATTTAGGCTGGCCTGCCTACGATCCATCCTGGGTTTAACCTGCAGGCTGGATGGTGTGAGGAGCTCACAAATCCTTGAAAGATCTGGGCAAAGTCCCATCGGTGAGCTCCTCCGGCAGGCAAGGCTGCGTTGGCTGGGTCATGTAGCCCGCATGCCCAGCCACCGCATGCCTAAACAGCTTTTGTTCGGCCGGATCGAGGGGGCGAAACGGGCGCGGCACGGGCTAGAGAAGAGATGGAGTGATGTGGTACAGGAGGACGTGGAGCTGAGTGGACTTGCCGATGACTGGTACCAGCGGTGTCAAGATCGGCCTCTGTGGAGGAGGCTCGTGAAGGACGCTACTGGGCAGTTGGAGGCAGTCGCCCTCCAACAACAACGAAGGGCGGAGGAGTGACGCTCACAACAACGAGCGGAGCGCCGGGTGGCTAAAGCACAGCAAGTTGGCACAGTAGGGGCACAGGTGGTGCATCAGCCAGTCATCTCGGTCATCTCAGTCGACCCGTGGCACCTGCTGGGTCTGCCCCGTGACCTGCCAGCGGGCGTTCGACACTTCACGTGGCCTCAAGGTGCACCTAGCCTGGCACAAGCGTCGTGGTGACGTCACCGCCACTTAGTGGCGAATGGCGGTTGTTGTTGTGTTGGTGTGTTGGTGATGGTGGCGGCGTTGATGGTGACGGTGGTGGTGGCGCTGGTGGTTGTGGTGGTGGTGTGATAATGGTGGCGCTGGTGGTTGTGGTGGTGGCGTCCGTTTGCCACACCGAGCGCTGTGATTCTACCGTCTGCAAAGCTTCGGCTCGTCTCTGTCGCCCCTCCACTCCTCCTCGCCCCTCCCCTACCACCTCCCCTACTCACCCCTCTACCGTGACCCCTCCCCTACCCCCTCACCTACCCCTACTCACCCCTCTACTGCTGTCAACCCATTGCCGTACCCTGGAACGGCCCCTTGCCATCCAGCATCCAGCGTTGTCACCGCACAGCAGTTAACCCGTGGCACTCGCTTCATTGAAGCTGTCATCATAGCAGTCAACCCGCAAGGTTTAGCCCGAATTCTTGTACAGCGACGGTGCGTTTTCAGGTCCATACGGCGTACACCCGTCTGTGTAGTGCTGTTCCACTAGCGGATTGGCACCACGTTCTGTGTCCACGTGACTAACCCGTCACCGTGGCAGCGGCGAGATGCAACGACGCAACATTTATATATTTTACGTGATCGAACCCAACAGACATTAAAAAAAAACCCCATCGACAACAATAGGCTCAGTCAACCATTCTACACAACAAAGACTCATTTCCTGGCAGCGATTTCAGCCGCACCACCTCTACATAACAATAGGCTCAGTCAACCATTCTACACAACAAAGACTAATTTCTGGCAGCGATTTCAGCCGCACCACCTCTATATAACAATAGGCTCAGTCAACCATTCTACACAACAAAGACTATTTCCTGGCAGCGATTTCAGCCGCACCACCTCTACATAACAATAGGCTCAGTCAACCATTCTACACAATAAAGACTCATTTCCTGCAGTGATTTCAGCCGCACCACCTCTACATAACAATAGGCTCAGTCAACCATTCTACACAACAAAGACTCATTTCCTGGCAGCGATTTTAGCCGCATCACCTCTACATAACAAAAGGCTCAGTCAACCATTCTACACATCAAAAACTCATTTCCTGGCAGTGATTTCAGCCGCACCACCTCTACATAACAAAGGCTCAGTCAACCATTTACACAACAAAGACTCATTCCTGCAGCGATTTCAGCCGCACCACCTCTACATAACAAAAGGCTCAGTCAACCATTCTACACAACAAAGACTCATTTCCTGGCAGCGATTTCAGCCACACCACCTCTACATAGCAAAGGCTCAGTCAACCATTCTACACAACAAAGCTCATTTCCTGCAGCGATTTAGCCACACCACCTCTACATAACAAAAGCTCAGTCCCTTTTACATGCACCTTTACATCAGCCGCACCTAGTTACACAACAAAGGCTCATTCCTAGCAGCGTGCTTCAGCCGCACCGAACCTCACAAAACAATATCCAGGGCCTACCTTGGCTCCCCACCCTCAACCAGTATATATACAAGGACTGTTTTCTTGGAATTTCTCTCACTTGATACAGCATCGTGCTGTGACGGTTCCACCTGAAGACGGAAGCTGCTTGTGTTGCCTCTGAAATGTCGTGATTTTATTTTATTTTAATTTTACTACGTGACTTTACTGAAAAACCTAAGAATATGAATACTAGCCACGCGTTCAACTAACCGGGTTGCGTTCCCCATGTGCGTAAGATTTTGGTGATGGACGGATCCACGCATCTCTACAACCTGAGGGCCGAGTGGATCGGCGACACGGGCACCTGCAATGCGTCCATCGTGCTCAGGTGGGTGGCCTTGCAGGGCGCTCCTCTGACTCTCTGTGTGTCAACTTGCTGGGCAACGGCGGCAATGTTGGCAGGAAATTATGAACGTGTTGGGCGGTACAGCGGTAGTACGCGCTATACAAATATGTATAGACAGGAGACTCAATTATCCACGCCAATGATGGGCAGGATGGCCGCGAATGATCCGAAAAATATGAAACCGTTTTCCGCGGATCTATTTGCAAAAGCCACAAAAAATTTTTTACGCATTTCGCAACTAGTACTAATCCCATACTGCATTTCCATAAATATGCTAAATTCCTCTTGATATGCAAATTATTTTGTCAAGGCGCCCTTCCCCTCCAACCCAGCAGCTTAAATATACGCTCCAAGCTGGTGGTGTTTCATTCAGACGCTGTCTCCCGACAGACCTGTNCTCNACCTGAGGACGGCTGCTTGCGTTGTGGCCGAAACGTCGTGAGAATTATTTTATTATGTTTTATTTTATTATTTNATTACTTCCCTTCTACGTGATGACTTTACCGAAAGAACCAAGAAGATGAATCCACTGCAGTCACGAAAAGTTTTAAATCGAAATAAAACTACCCATAGACTCAACACTGCCCATAGACTCAACACTGCCCATAGACTCAACACTGCCATAGACTCAACACTGCCACCACAGACTCAGCACTACACATAGACTCAGCACTACCCATAGCCAAGCATGGTGGTGCTCATTCAGACGCTGTCTTCCGACAGACCTGTTCTCCACCTGAGGACGGCTGTTTGCGTTGTGGCTGAAACGTCGTGAGAATTATTTATGTTTTATTTTATTATTTTATTACTTCCCTTCTACGTGACTTTACCGAAAGAACCAAGAAGATTTTTTCTAAATTTACACCTATTATAATGGGTGTACTAACGATGGATGATGCGCATGCTCAGTGATGATGACACTTTCCTGGCTCCCGCCACTAAGTGGATGATAGCAGAGCCACAGCCAATCAACATCAAGCAAACTCTGACCTTTGGCCACAGTCAATGGGGAGACGAGTCAGGGCGTGGTCCCGGGAGCCTACGATGGAGTCTGGAAGATTCCATGGAGGCGAACCAGGATTGGTGGAAAGGTACCACGTGACCCGGGTATTAAATAGGGTGGAGACGAACGACACGTGGTCAGATCTGGAACGAGCGGAGGGAGAGGCCACGCGGTCCAGGCTGCCACGTGGTCCGGCTGCCACGTGGTCCAGTCTGCCACGTGGTCCAGGCTGCCACGTGGTCCAGGCTGCCACGTGGTCCAGGCTGCCACGTGGTCCGGCTGCCACGTGGTCCAGGCTGCCACGTGGTCCGGCTGCCACGTGGTCCAGTCTGCCCCACGTGGTCCAGGCTGCCACGTGGTCCAGGCTGCCACGTGGTCCAGGCTGCCACGTGGTCCAGGCTGCCACGTGGTCCAGGCTGCCACGTGGCCGCGCGTGTCTCTCTCTCTCTATCCCTCTCTCGCTGTCTGCGTGAAGGAGTGTTGTAAATAAAGACAAATAAAGACTGGATTCCAGAAGTTTCTTCCACGACCTTCATTACATTGGTGACAGAAGTGTCTCTTGACCTTCATTACACCGTGTTCCATCGCGTGCAGAGACGTGCGGGAGAACGACACGGGCAGCTACCTCTGTGACGTCCTCCTGCTGCCCGCCTACAACGAGGGACGGGGCCTGCTGAAGCTGGAGGTCGCTGGCAGCAGCGGTGAGCGGAGCGGCCATCGAACTCCCACCTGACCCTCCCACCTCATATACAGAGACTCTCCTCTACTACTCTGATTCCAAGAACACAGGATGAGATGTTACTATCTTTGTGCAAGCACTTCCAAGAGTTCATGAACAGTGAGCCTGGTGACATTTGGGGAGCGCATCGTCAGTATTGAACCTTTGGTCCTAGGTGTTTCGGCCTTTCACACGATACACCCTCCCCAAAGGCGGCCATCGACAGGGTGATCAATCCTACGCTTGCGTCCATTCCCAATTAGTCGTAGGAGTTGCCTTGTTGTTGTAGCCAACATCCCATGGGACTATGCATGGCAGGGGCGTCCTCCTCCCTGAGTCAAGCATTGTTGACTGCATACCTCCTGGCCCTCTCACTTTGGGGCCCAGCTGGGGTCTTTCCTCTTCATCCAGAGCCACTGACTGCGGAAAAGTCACGGAGGTAAAATAAATAAGTAATAAATAATAAAAATAATAGAAGTCAAATAAAAATTCTAAATCGCGACGTTTCGGAGGCAACACAAGTGTCCGTCATCAGTTGTGGACTGTCACAGCCAGAATTACTGTATCCAGTAAGGCAACATTCCAAGAGGTGAGCTCTTAAATACAAGTTAAGGGGGAGGGGGAGGGGGAGGGGATTTTCTGAATGTGGAAGCCAATGAATGTAAATTAATTCTGGCTGTGACGGTCCCACAACTAAAGACGGAGACTTGTGTTGCCTCCGAAACGTCGTGATTTCATTGAGTTATTTTCATTTATTATTTTTAAATTTTATTTTTCATCTACGTGACTTTACCGAAAAACCGAAGAGTATGAATCCTTGCAGTCACGAAAGCTGCAAATCTAGAATCCTCCTCTACTTATGGATTTTTTACTTAAAAACAAACAACTTATGAACTTTCTATGACGAACATTCTACTAACTCTTCTACTTACAAACATTCGACTTACGGATTTTCTACTTACGAACATTTCAACTTCAGATCTTTCAAAGATACTAACAAATTATCTCCCCGTAATGTCCAATTGCAGTCTGTTCGGAACCGAGAGTTGTAAGTTCAATAGATGGCGGTGGAGGCATCTACATCTGCAGAACATGAAGAACCAGTGGCATCTACATCTACAGAACGTGAAGAACCAGTGGCATCTACATCTACAGAACGTGAAAACCAGTGGCATCTACATCTACAGAACGTGAAGACCCAGTGGCATCTACATCTGTAGAACGTGAAGAACCAGTGACATCTACAGAACGTGAAAAACCAGTGGCATCTACATCTGTAGAACGTGAAAACCAGTGGCATCTACATCTACAGAACGTGAAGACCAGCGGCATCTACATCTGTAGAACGTGAAGAACCAGTGGCATCTACATCTGCAGAACGTGAAGACCCAGTGGCATCTACATCTACAGAACGTGAAGAACCAGTGGCATCTACATCTGTAGAACATTCTACATCTGTAGAACGTGAAGAACCAGTGGCATCTACATCTACAGAACGTGAAGAACCAGTGGCATCTACATCTGCAGAACGTGAAGAACCAGTGGCATCTACATCTGCAGAACGTGAAGAACCAGTGGCATCTACATCTACTGAACGTGAAGAACCAGTGGCATCTACATCTGTAGAACGTGAAGAACCAGTGGCATCTACATCTACATAACGTGAAGAACCAGTGGCATCTAATCTGTAGAACGTGAAGAACCAGTGGCATCTACATCTACATAACGTGAAGAACCAGTGGCATCTACATCTGTAGAACGTGAAGAACCAGTGGCATCTACATCTACAGAACATGAACCAGTGGCATCTACATCTGTAGAACGTGAAGAACCAGTGGCATCTACATCTACAGAACGTGAAGAACCAGTGACATCTACAGAACGTGAAGAACCAGTGGCATCTACATCTGCGGAACGTGAAGAACCAGTGGCATCTACATCTACAGAACGTGAAGAACCAGTGGCATCTACATCTACAGAACATCAAGAACCAGTGGCATCTACATCTGTAGAACGTGAAGAACCAGTGGCATCTACATCTACTGAACGTGAAGAACCAGTGGCATCTACATCTACTGAACGTGAAGAACCAGTGGCATCTAATGTAGAACTGGTGGCATCTACATCTGCAGAACGTGAAGAACCAGTGGCATCCATCTACTGAACGTGAAGAACCAGTGGCACTACATCTGTAGAACGTGAAGAACCAGTGGCATCTACATCACATAACGTGAAGAACCAGTGGCATCTACATCTGTAAAGAACCAGTTCTACATACGAACGTGAAGACAGTGGCATCTCATCTACAGAACGTGAAGAACCAGTGGCATCTACATCTGTAGAACGTGAAGAACCAGTGGCATCTACATCTACATGAACGTAAAAACCAGGGCTTGTAGAACGTGAAGAACGCACACAACAGAACGTGAAGACCAGTGGCATCTACATCAACATGAGAACCATCTTCTACATCTGTAGATGTGATGCTTTGGTAAGAACAATGAAACAAATTCTGAAGTTGTGTCCTCAATGTAGTATAGCAGTGTAGTGTATAGTGTAGTGCAAGTTAGTGTTTAGTCGTATAAAGTGTAGTGCATAGTCACACGTGAATGCCGTCGTGAGCGGTGCCAAGCGCAGCGTCTCGCTGATCGCGCGTTGACGTCGAGGCGTATTTGTGAACGACAGGTGGTTCCAAATGCAAATCATGCACAAAACGGTCATCGTAATCGGCGCATCAAAACGCTAGTAGGTGTGACGTTTAATCCAATTGGCTGGGTTGTCGGCGTGGTGGAGGGCTTCACGACACAGATTTGACCAATTGTGCATCGTAAATAATACACTTATTGGCCGTAGAAATGTCGCGTCCAAATAATACATCTTCTTGGTTCTTTCGGTAAAGTCACGTAGAAGGGAAGTAATAAAATAATTAAAATTAAAATACAATTCTCACGACGTTTCGGCCACAACGCAAGCAGCCGTCCTCAGGTGACGGCTGCTTCCGTAGCCANGAAACGTCGTGAGAATTATTTTATTATATTTTATTTTTATTATTTTATTACTTCCCTTCTACGTGACTTTACCGAAAGAACCAAGAAGATGAATCCCTGCAGTCACAAAAGCTTACATCGAAACAAATAATACTTCTAAGTTTGGCCTATTAGTCCATGACGATTGAACGCACGACCGAAGAATGAACAAATGAACGCACGAATGATAAGCGAACGAACACATCAACAGACGAATGACTGAGCACACCAAAGAAGGAAGGATCGAAGGCACGAACTCCCTCTACCGTTTTGTTTCCTGTCCAGAGACCCCAGCGGGAGGAAGAGGAGGATCGCTCGAGGGTCATCGCCGTCGTCATCGGCGTCGTCGCTGCCCTGGCGGCGTCATCATCGCCGCCGTTGTGTACTTCGTTTGCAAGTGAGCGGCGTACGCGACGTAGTGTAGTGTATAGTGTAGTGTATAGTGTAGTGTATAGTGTAGTGTAGTAGTGTGNAGTGTAGTAGTGTGTAGTANTNGTGTAGTGTATAGTGTAGTTGATAGTGTAGTAGTGTAGTAGTAGTATTGTGTAGTATAGTGTAGTGTAGTAGTGTATAGTAGTGTGTNTAGTAGTGTATAGTAGTAGTGTATAGTGTAGTGTATAGTNAGTAGGTATAGTAGTANAGTAGTGTACAATTGTGTATATNGTGNAGTGTATAGTGTAGTGTATATAGTGTGGTNTAGTGTATGTATAGTATATNGTGTAGTGTATAGTGTAGTGTAGTGTATAGTGTAGTGTATAGTGNAGTGTAGTGTATAGTGTAGTGTGTAGTATGTAGTGTATATATAGTGTAGTGTATATAGTGTAGTGTATAGTGTAGTGTATAGTGTAGTGTATAGTGTATAGTGTAGTGTATAGTGTAGTGTATAGTGTAGTGTATAGTGTAGTNGTGTGTANAGTGTAGTGTATAGTGTAGTGTATAGTGTAGTGTNTAGTGTAGTGTAGTGTATAGTGTAGTGTGTAGTAATAGTAGTGTAGTGTATAGTGTAGTGTATGTGTGTAGTGTAGTGTATGTGTAGTATAGTTTAGTGTTGTAGTGTTATAGTGTGTAGATGTAGTGNAGTGNAGTGTATATAGTAATGTTGTAGTNGTGTAGTGTAGTGTTGTAGTGTAGTGTGTAGTGTATTAGTGTAGTGTATAGTGTAGTGTATAGTGTAGAAACACAGACTCCACATATACAGCAGCAGGCGTCAGGTCGGTTTTGAACCCACGACCTCCTGCATACCAGGCGAGGTAGTCAACATCTCCTAGACATTTCAGTAACAAAGACCACATTAACGTGAATGCGCGCGGGCGGTAATTCCGTTTACACCATTGGAACCTCATTTGCNAGTAAAAAATATGATAATTGGTTCTTTACCCTTCTATCTGGCAACAAAACTGACACTTTTTTTTTNACCCCGAGTCTATACTCTGATGGTGCATTGTCTTTGAGTTGTGCGCCTTTTGGCGTCATCTGGTCCAACACCATGTGAGACTAGGCTCTAAGGAAGTGTCTCGGGTGTGGACAATAAACTTCAAGGACAGTGCACAGTACATTATNAGAGTTGTGTGTTTTGTTTGCATTATGGCTGCAGGTATTGTGGTCTATGCAAACATGACTCCTTGTAAAAAAAGGTGTCAGTTTTGTTGCCAGATAGAAGGAAAAAACAATTATGATAATTCCGTTGTTTGTGTATATTTTCTCCTTTGGTTCATCGTTTCAGGAGAATGCGAGAGAGTCAAGAAACGCAGCCGCAAAGCTCCGCTGGGTGAGTGGCGGGTGTTTTGATCCACTGCTGGTGAAGGCTTCATGTAGTCCCAGCCGTAATCCTTCACCCAAAGCAATTACACTGCTCCATCTCNACAGCTCCCTCCCCCCCCCCCCGTTAGCTGCCAGTCCAGTCTATGGGTGNCAGTGTTGAGTTTACGGTGCAGTGCTGAGTCTATGGGCAGTGTTGAGTCTATGGTGCAGTGTTGAGTTTACGGTGCAGTGCTGAGTCTATGGTGCAGTGTTGAGTCTATGGGTGACAGTGTTGAGTTTACGGTGCAGTGCTGAGTCTATGGGCAGTGTTGAGTCTATGGGTGCAGTGTTGATTTTACGGTGCAGTGCTGAGTCTATGGGCAGTGTTGAGTCTATGGGCAGTGTTGAGTTTATGGTGACAGTGTTGAGTCTATGGGCAGTGCTGAGTCTATGGGTGGCAGTGTTGAGTCTATGGGCAGTGCTGAGTCTATGGGCAGTGTTGAGTCTGGGCAGTGTTGAGTCTATGGGTGACAGTGCTGAGTCTATGGGTGGCAGTGTTGAGTCTATAGGTGGCAGTGTTGAGTCTATAGGTGGCAGTGTTGAGTCTGTGGGCAGTGTTGTTGAGTCTATGGTGGCAGTGTTGAGTCTATGGTGCAGTGTTGAGTCTATGGTGACATTGTTGAGTCTCAGTGTTGAGTCTGTGGGTGGCAGTGTTGAGTCTATGGTGCAGTGTTGAGTATGGCAGTGTTGAGTCTATGGGTAGTGTTGAGTCTATGGCAGTGTTGAGTCTATGGTGGCAGTGTTGAGTCTATGGTGCTGTGTTGAGTCTATGGGTGGCAGTGCTGAGCCTATGGTGGCAGTGTTGAGTCTATGGGTGGCAGTGTTGAGTCTATGGGTGGCAGTGTTGAATCTATGGGTGGCGGTGTTGAGTCTCTGACAGTGTTGAGTCTATGGGTGTCAGTGTTGAGTCTATGGGTGGCAGTGTTGAGTCTATGGCAGTGTTGAGTCTATGGGCAGTGCTGAATTCACGACCTCCTGTGCAGTGTCAACNTCTCACGGGTGGCAGACTTGAACAGCAGCAGGTCGTCNGGGTCTAGGATTGAATCCATGAGTGAGTGGTGAGTGGTGAGTTGAGTGGTGAGTGATGAGTGAGTGAGTGAGTTGGTGAGCGTGTGGTGAGTGATGAGTGAGTTGGTGAGTGAGTGAGTTGGTGAGTGATGAGTGAGTTGGTGAGTGTGTTGAGTTGGTGGGTGGTTGGTGAGTGAGTTGGTGGCGATGATGAGTTGGTGAGCGGTGATGAGTTATGAGTGAGTGGTGAGTGATGGTGAGTGGTGGTGAGTGGTGGTGAGTGAGTTGGTGAGTGGTGAGTGAGTGAGTGGTGAGCGGTGAGTTGGTAGTGATGAGTGAGTTGGTGAGTGATGAGTGATGAGTAGTAGTGAGGTGAGTGAGTGGGTAGTGGTGAGTGAGTGGTGAGTGGTGAGTGAGTGGTGAGTGAGTTGGTGAGTGAGTTGGTGAGTGATGGTTGAGTTAGTGAGTGAGTTGGTGAGTGATGTTNAGTTGGTGAGTGATGAGTGAGTTGGTGAGTGAGTTGGTGAGTGATGAGTGGGTGAGTGATGANTGAGTTGGTGAGCGATGAGTGAGTTGGTGAGTGAGTGAGTTAGTGAGTGAGTTGGTGAGTGAGTTGGTGAGTGATGAGTGAGTTGGTGAGTGAGTTGGTGAGTGGTGAGTGAGTGAGTTGGTGAGCGNTGAGTTGGTGAGTGATGAGTGAGTTGGTGAGTGATGAGTGAGTGAGTGAGTGGTGAGTGATGAGTGAGTTGGTGAGTGGTGAGTGAGTTGGTGAGTGATGGTGAGTGGTGAGTGAGTGGTGAGTGATGGTTGAGTTGGTGAGTGGTGAGTGAGTTGGTGAGTGAGTTGGTGAGTGAGTGAGTTGGTGAGTGAGTTGGTGAGTGATGAGTGAGTTGGTGAGTGAGTTGGTGAGTGATGAGTGATGAGTGAGTGGTGAGTGAGTTGGTGAGTGATGAGTGAGTTGGTGAGTGAGTTGGTGAGTGATGAGTGAGTTGGTTAGTGATGAGTGATGAGTGAGTTGGTGAGTGAGTTGGTGAGTGGTGAGTGAGTTGGTGAGTGATGGTTGAGTTGGTGAGTGGTGAGTTGGTGAGTGAGTTGGTGAGTGATGAGTGAGTGAGTGAGTTGGTGAGTGGTGAGTGAGTTGGTGAGTGAGTGGTGAGTGGTGAGTTTGGTGAGTGATGAGTGAGTTGGTGAGTGAGTTGGTGAGTGATGAGTGAGTTGGTGAGTGATGGTTGAGTTGGTGAGCGGTGAGTGAGTTGGTGAGTGAGTTGGTGAGCGATGAGTGAGTTGGTGAGCGATGAGTGAGTTGGTGAGTGATGAGTTTGGTGAGTGATGAGTGAGTTGGTGAGTGGTGAGTGAGTTGGTGAGTGAGTTGGTGAGTGATGAGTGAGTTGGTGAGTGATGAGTGAGTGANTGGTGAGTGGTGAGTGAGTTGGTGAGTGGTGAGTGAGTGGTGAGTGGTGAGTGAGTTGGTGAGTGATGAGTGAGTGGTGAGCGATGGGTGAGTTGGTGAGTGATGGTTGAGTTGGTGAGTGGTGAGTGAGTTGGTGAGTGATGGTTGAGTTGGTGAGTGATGAGTGAGTTGGTGAGTGATTGGTGAGTGAGTGAGTGAGTTGGTGAGTGAGTTGGTGAGTGATGANTGATGAGTGAGTGGTGAGTGAGTTGGTGAGTGATGGTGAGTGGTGAGTGAGTTGTGAGTGAGTGAGTGAGTGAGTGAGTTGGTGAGTGATGAGTGAGTTGGTGAGTGATGGTTGAGTTGGTGAGTGGTGAGTGAGTTGGTGAGTGATGGTTGAGTTGGTGAGTGGTGAGTTGTGTGAGTGAGTTGGTGAGTGNTGAGTGAGTTGGTGAGTGATTGGTGAGTGGTGAGTGATTGGTGAGTGTGGTGAGTGGTGAGTGGTGAGTGAGTTGGTGAGTGTGGTGAGTTGGTGAGTGAGTTGGTGAGTGATGAGTGAGTTGGTGAGTGATGGTTGAGTTGGTGAGCGNTGAGTGAGTTGGTGAGTGAGTTGGTGAGCGAGTGAGTGAGTTGGTGAGTGATGAGTGATTGGTGAGTGAGTGGTTGGTGAGTGNTGAGTGAGTGGTGAGTGGTTGGTGAGTGGTGAGTGATGGTGAGTGAGTTGGTGAGTGNTGAGTGAGTTGGTGAGTGATGAGTGGTGGTGAGTGATGGTGAGTGAGTTGGTGAGTGGTTGAGTTTTGGTGAGTGGTGAGTGAGTTGGTGAGTGATGAGTGAGTGGGTGGTGAGTTGGTGAGTGATGTTGAGTTGGTGAGTAAGTTGGTGAGTGATGGTTGAGTTGGTGAGTGATGAGTGAGTTGGTGAGTGAGTTGGTGAGTGATGGTGGGTGAGTGATGGGTGAGTTGGTGAGTGAGTTGGTGAGTGATGAGTGAGTTGGTGAGTGAGTTGGTGAGTGATGGTGAGTNGGTGAGTGAGTTGGTGAGTGGTGANTGNGTTGGTGAGTGAGTTGGTGAGTGATGAGTGAGTGGTGAGTGATGGTGATGGTGGTGAGTGGTGAGTGATGAGTGAGTGGTGAGTGAGTTAGGTGAGTGGTGGTGGTGGTGAGTGATGNGTGAGTGGTGAGCGATGGTGAGTNGGTGAGTGATGGTTGAGTTGGTGAGTGGTGAGTGAGTTGGTGAGTGATGGTTGNGTTGGTGAGTGAGTTGGTGAGTGAGTCTGGTGAGTGAGTTGGTGAGTTGTGNGTGAGTTGGTGAGTGAGTGGTGAGTGATGNGTGAGTTGGTGAGTGATGTGATGTGGTGANTGAGTTGGTGAGTGAGTGAGTGGGAGTGAGTTCGGTGAGGGTGAGTGAGTTAGGTGNGTGATGGTGANTGGTGAGCGATGGGTGAGTTGGTGTGANGGTTGAGTTGGTGAGTGGTGAGGAGTTGGTGAGTGATGGTNGANTTGGTGATGGTGAGTGAGTTGGATGAGTGGATGAGTGAGTGAGTNGGTGAGTGTGGTNAGTTGAGTAAGTTGGTGAGTGGTGGAGTAGTTGAGTTGATAGTGAGTGAGTGAGTGATATGATGAGTTGGTGAGTGATGGAGTGAGTTGGTTCCAAGTGAGTTGGTGAGTGATGGTGAGTTGGTGAGTGTGNTGCTGTTTTTGTTCCTTCACATTCAGTGACGACGGAGCGGCGAAACCTGAGGACCTCTGCAGGCGATGTGTACACACTACACACACACGCAGCGCTANATCTTTNAATATATATNCACATTGTGTACTGCGTGTACNCACAACGTCACGGANACACTGCACGCATAGTGTACACACGGTAAATGAAGAATCNCTTNCACGATGCACNTGCTTAACNGTACAGATGCAAGGCACACACGTGATACAACAGTAGGATATTGTGTACATGCACAAGCCTGCACACAATGTATATGAGCATCGGTTTCTTTCGNCACGTAGAAGGGAAATAATAAAATAATAAAAATTTAACATAATAAANTNCANTTCTCAGACGTTTCNGTGTTACACAGTCAACCCATGGCACTTGCAAGGTCTGTCCCGTGACCTCCTCCTCANGCACCTAGCCTGGCACAGCAGTCAACCCACGGCACCTGCAGGGTCTGTCCCATGACCTCCTCCTGCACCTAGCCTGGCACAGCAGTCAACCTATGGCACCTGCTGGGTCTGTCCCGTGACCTCCTCATAGCACCTAGCCTGGCACAGCAGTAAACCCATGGCACCTGCTGGGTCTGTCCCGTGACCTCCTCATGCACCTAGCCTGGCACAGCAGTCAACCCATGGCACCTGCAGGTCTGTCCGTGACCCTCCTCATGCACCTAGCCTGGCACAGTCAACCCATGGCACCTGCAGGGTCTGTCCGTGACCTCCTCCTGCACCTAGCCTGGCACAGCAGTCAACCCATGGCACCTGCAGGGTCTGTCCCGTGACCTGCACCTAGCCTGGCACAGCAGTCAACCCATGGCACCTGCTGGTCTGTCCGTGACCTCCTATGCACCTAGCCTGGCACAGCAGTCAACCCATGGCACCTGCAGGGTCTGTCCCGTGACATCCTCNTGCACCTAGCCTGGCACAGCAGTCAACCCATGGCACCTGCTGGGTCTGTCCCGTGACCTCCTNATGCACCTAGCCTGGCACAGCAGTCAACCCATGGCACCTGCAGGGTCTGTCCCGTGACATCCTCCTGCACCTAGCCTGGCACAGCAGCAACCTTGGGCACCAGTTCGCACGTGTCGTGTGNCCTATAGATTTCCCCACAGCACCCGGCACCGTGTGCCTGAGTGTGACTGTGCACGGTGATGACGACGGTGGGTGCCGACGTTAATGAGGCTGGGATGTTGACAAGTCTCTGTCATGAGGAGTTGAGGGGCAGCGGCTTTGTGTCTGTCTGTGTGTCTGTGTGTGTNGCGTGTGTGGTGTGGTGTGTGTGNTGNNGGTGTGTGTGTNGTGTGTGTGTGTGTGTGTATGTGTTGTGTGTGNTGTGTGTGTGTGNTGTNGTGTGTGTGTGTGNTGGTGTGTGTNGTGGTGTNTGNGTTGAGTGTGTGTGGTGTGTTGTGTGGTGTGTGTGTGTGTGGCTGTGTGTGTGTGTGTNGTGTGTGTGTGTGTGTGTGTGTGTATGTGTGTGTGTGTGNGTAGTGCGTGTGTGTGTGTGTGTGNNGTGTGTGTGTTGTAGGTGTGTGTGNNTGTGTGTGNTGGTGTGTGTGNGTGTGTNTGTGTGTGTGTGTGTGTGTGTATGGATGNGTGTGTGTNTGTGTGAGGTGTGTAGTGTGTGTGCGTGTGTGTGTNGTGTGTGTGTGTNGTGTGTGTGTGTAGTGTGTGNTGTGNTGTGTGTGGTGTAGCNTGTGTGTGTGNTGTGTGTGTGTAGTGTGTGTGTGNTGTNTGTGTGTAGTGTGTGTGNTGTGTGGTGTGTGTGTGTGTGTGGTGTGTGTGTGTGNTGTAGTGTGTGTGTGTAGCGTGTGTGTGTGGGTGTGTGTGGTGTGTGTGNTGTGTGTGTGTNGTGTGTGTGGGTGAGTGTGTGTGTGTGTGTGNTAGGTGTGTGNTGTGNGTGGTGTGTGTGTGTGTGTGNTGTGTGNGTGTGGCTGTATTGTGTGTGTGTGNGTGTGTGTGTGTAGCTGTGTGTGTGGCTGTGTGTGNTGTGTGTGTGTAGTGTGTGTGTGTGTGTGTGTGGGTGNGTGTGTGTGGTGTGTGTGTGTGTGTGTGGTGTGTGTAGCTGTGTGTGTGNTGTGTGTGTGTNGTGTGTGTGTTGTGNTGTGTGTGTGTGTGTGGTGTGNGTGTGTGTNGTGTGTGTGTGTNGTGTGTGTGNTGTGTGTGTGTGTGTGTGTGNTGTGTGTGTGTGTGTGNTGTGTGTGTNTGTGTGTGTGTCAAAGTGCGTGTGTGTNGTGTGTGTGTGGTGTGTGTGTGNGTGTGTGTGTGTGTGTGTGGTGTGTGTGNTGNGTGTGTGTGTGTGTGTGATGTGTGTGTGTGTGTGTGTGTGTGTGGTGGTGTGTGGTGTGTGTAGTGTGTGTGNTGTGTGTGTGTGTGTGTGTGTTGTGTGTGTGTGGCTGTGTGTGTGTGTGTGGTGTGGTGTGTGTGNGTGTGTGTGTGGTGTNGTGTGTGTGTGTGTGTGTGTGTGTGTGTGTGTNTGTGTGTGGTGTGTGTGNGTGGTGTGTTGTGTGTGTGTGTGGTGGTGTGGTGTGCGGTGNGTGTGTGNGTGTGTGTGTGTAGTGTGTGTGGTGNGTGTGTGTGTGGTGTGTGTAGTGTGTGTGGTGTGTGTGTGTGGTGTGNTGTGTGGTGTAGTGGTGTGGTGNNGTGTGTGTGTTGAGTGTGTGTGGTGTGAGTGGTGTGTGTGTGTGTGNTGTGTGTGTGTGNGTGTGGTGTGTGTGGTGTGTGTGGTNTNGTGTGTGTGTGTGAGTGTGTGTGTGTGTGTGTGGTNTATGTGTGTGTGGTAGCGCGTGTGTGAGTGTGTGTGGCCCCCCTGTGTGTAGTGCGTGTGNTGTAGTGTGTGTGGTGTGTGTGTGTGTGTGTGTGTGTGGTGTGGTGTGTGTGGTGAGTGTGTGTGGATGTGGAGTGTGTGTATGTGGTGTGTGTGGTGTGTGGTGTGTGTATGTGNGTGTGGTGTATGGTGNGTGTGGTGTGTGTGTGTGNTGTGTGNGTGTGGAGTGTGTGTNTGTGTGGTGTGTGTGGTGTGTGTGTGTGGTGTGTGTGTGGTGGTGTGTGGTGTGTGTGTGGTGTGTGTGTGTGTATGGTGGTGTGTGGTGTGGTGTGTATGTGGTGTGTGGTGTGTGTGTATGGTGGTGTGTGGTGTNGTGTGTGTGGTGTAGTGTGTGTGGTGTAGTGTGTGTAGTGTAGTGTGTATGGTGTAGTGTGTGTGGTGTAGTGTGTGTAGTGTAGTGTGTATGTGTAGTGTGTGTGGTGTAGTGTGTGTGGTGTGTGTGTATGTGTGTGTGTGTGGTGTAGTGTGTGTGGTGTAGTGTGTATGGTGTAGTGTGTGTGGTGGTGTGTATGGTGTGTGTGTGTGGTGTAGTGTGTGTGGTGTAGTGTGTATGGTGTGTGTGGTGGTGTGGTGTGTGTGTAGTGTGTGTGGTGTAGTGTGTGTGGTGTGTGTGTGTGGTGTAGTGTGTGTGGTGTGTGTGTGTGGTGTGTGTGTGTGTGTAGTGTGTGTGGTGTGTGTGTGTGGTGTAGTGTGTATGGTGTAGTGTGTGTGGTGTGGTGTGTGGTGTTGTGTGTGGTGTAGTGTGTGTGGTGTAGTGTGTGTGTGTGTGTGTGTGGTGTAGTGTGTGTGGTGTAGTGTGTGTGGTGTGTGTGTGTGGTGTGTGTGTGTGGTGTAGTGTGTGTGTGTAGTGTGTGTGGTGGGTGTGTGGTGTGTGTGGTGTAGCGTGTGTGGTGTAGTGTGTGTGGTGTACGTGTGTGTGTGTGTGTGGTGTAGCGTGTGTGGTGTGTGTGTGTGGTGTGTGTGGTGGTGTGGTGTGTATGGTGTAGTGTGTGTGGTGTAGTGTGTGTGGTGTAGTGTGTGTGTGTGTGTGTGTGGTGTAGTGTGTGTGGTGTAGTGTGTGTGGTGTGTGTGTGTGTGTAGTGTGTGTGGTGTAGCGTGTGTGGTGTAGTGTGTATGGTGTAGTGTGTGTGGTGTGGTGTGTGGTGTAGGAGTGTGTGTGTGTGTAGTGTGTGTGGTGTAGTGTGTGTGGTGTAGTGTGTGTGGTGTAGTGTGTGTGGTGTAGTGTGTGTGGTGTGTGTAGTGTGTGTGGTGTAGTGTGTGTGGTGTAGCGTGTGTGTGTGTGTGTGTGTGTGTGTGGTGTAGCGTGTGTAGTGTGTGTGGTGTAGTGTAGTGTTGTGTTGTTATGCCGATTAGCACGGATGGCTAGTACGGTGTCAAAGAAGTTCAACATACACACACAACACTCTACTACACTATACACTACACTATACACTACTACACTATACACTACACTACACTATACACTAACTACTAACTAACTACACTATACACTACACTATACACTACACTNTACACTACACTATACACTACACTATACACTANTACACTATACTATACACTATATACACTACACTATACACTACTACACTATACACTACTACACTATACACTACTACACTATACTATACACTATACACACACTATACACTACTATACACTACTACACTATACACTACTCACTATATACTCTACTACTCTACACTACACTACTAATACACTACTACACTATACACTACACTACTACTATACACACTACACTACACACACNACTACATACTACACACTACACTACTACGCACTACCACTATACACACTACAACACTACACTACTATACACTACACTACTATATACACTACACTATACACTACTATACACTACTACACTACTATACACTACTACACTATACACTACTACACTATACACTATACACTACTCTATACACTACACTATACACTACACTATACACTACACTATACACTACTCTACTATACAATGCACTACACAACTACACACTACACCACTATGCACTACACATTATACTACTAAACACTACACTCTGCACTACACTATACACTACACGGCTATACTACATTGAGGACACATTTCTTCATAACTGTTTTTGTTTCAAGTTGTCCTGACCAAGCACTTCCAATTAGCATGCCTGGCTGTGAGTGGTGTGAACGATTTAGGCTCCAGAAAGTATGTGCTCGTATGTTGATTTATTCTGCAATTGTAGATGTCACTGGTTCTTCACGTTATAAAGATGTAGATGTTACTGGTTCTTCACGTTCTATAGATGTCACTGGTTCTTCACGTTCTACAGATGTAGATGCCACTGGTTCTTCACGTTCTAAAGATGTAGATGTCACTGGTTCTTCACGTTCTATAGATGCCACTGGTTCTTCACGTTCTGTAGATGTAGATGCCACTGGTTCTTCACGTTCTGTAGATGCCACTGGTTCTGTAGATGTAGATGCCACTGGTTCTTCACGTTCTGTAGATGCCACTGGTTCTTCACGTTCTACAGATGTAGATGCCACTGGTTCTTCACGTTCTGCAGATGTAGATGCCACTGATTCTTCACGTTCTGTAGATGTCACTGATTCTTCACGTTCTGTAGATGTAGATGCCACTGATTCTTCACATTCTGTAGATGTAGATGCCACTGGTTCTTCACGTTCTGTAGATGCCACTGGTTCGTCACGTTCTCACACACAGATGCCGCGCTCATTCAACGAGACCCCAAGCTTATCCACGCAATTACATTTCGTCCTGTTCTAACCGTTTGTGTTGCCATTTGTTAGTTCATGCTTTTTGTATTGGTGCCGTTTCTTAATTTGTTTCTAAAGTTGGTAATTTCACGCTTAGTCGCGGTAGGATGGTGGTTTACAATTGCCTGCTGGAGTGGCTGTATACGTGTAATGGAGGATATATCCGGCTCACTGACGTATCACAACTCGTCACGGTGATTGGCTCTGCCGGTCCTGGTTTACAGCCAATGGGGAGACGAGTAGGGGCGTGGCCCTGACGTCATGGAAAGGTGACAGTTGGTTCTGCTGGCTTTGGCCTCAGCCAATGGGGAGACGAGTCAGGGCGTGGCCCTGACGTCATGGGAAGGTGACAGCTGTAGGGTTGGTTCTGCTGGCTTTGGCCTCAGCCAATGGGGGAGGAGTCAGGGGCGTGGCCCTGACGTCATGGGAAGGTGACAGCTGTAGGAGATGATTGGTTCTGCTGGCTTTGGCTTCAGCCAATGGGGAGACGAGTCAGGGGCGTGGCCCGGACCTCATGGAGTCTAGNAGATTCCATAGAGACTGGATTGGTGGAAACGTCCACACCCAATGGGTGGACGAATGACACGTGGTCACGGGAACGAACGAGGGTGAGAGGCCACGCGGACGGAGGCTGCCACGTGGTCCAGGTTGCCACGTGGTCCGGCTGCCACGTGGTCCAGGCTGCCACGTGGTCAGGACGGGTCCAGGCTGCCACGTGGCCAGGCGCCACTCCGGGTCACGTGTCCACTGCACGTGGTCCAGGCTGCCACGTGGTCCGGGCTGCCACGTGGTCCGGGCTGCCACGTGGTCCGGGCTGCNACGTTCCACTGCCACGTGTCCACTGCCACGTGGTCCCTCCCGTGGCAGGCTGCCACGTGGTCCGGCTGCCACGTGGTCCAGGCTGCCACGTGGTCCACTGCCCGTGGTCCAGGCTGCCAGCCAGGCTGCCCACTGGCACTGTCCCCTCTCACGCTGTTGTCACAGAAGTAAACTAAAGTAATAAAAATAAACCCGTAAAAACAACATTTTTCACTATAAATCCTTTATATGCGTGGCGGCTAGAGTCCTCTCGTCCTCTGGCTTGAGATGGCTGCCACCTATGGGTCAGACGATTGTCTGGCAGCATTAAACAATTAGTAATTAAATATTTAAAAAATTCCCTAAACAGTGTAAAATTTTGGAAAAAAATTTTCACGAACATTAATTGTCTCGCACAACGAGTCTGTGTGCAAAATGTCAGCTCGATTGGATCACGGGAAGTGGGTTAAAAAACGACCGAAAGATTTGCACGGTCGTAAGCAAGCAAGCAAGCGAGTGAACTTAATATAAAGATTTAAAAATGACGGATTCCAGAAGTCGCCTCAACGAGATTGATTACACACCTTTAAAGATCAGCGCACTATAATCAAAACTCAAGATCATACTTTTGCAGCGGTCATCCGGAGCGATACATTTGATTTTAGGCCACTGAATGGCAGTGGCAGCTTGGGGTGTACAACTCCTCTAGAGCAGTTTTGAGTGAAATCTCCAGTAGTGACTCAAGTTTCAATTTATTGGCGATAGCATTCCAGACCCTGGGGACATCAATAGCAAAGGCCCTTCCTCCAGAATTTGTACGGCAATAAGGAATGTGAAACTGGTGAATGAGTGTAGACCTTAGGTCACGTTTGTTATTTGAAACAGAGAGGAGATCCAGCAAGTAGTCTGTTGATTTTTGTGTAAGTACATCGTGAATAAATAAGATCTGATGCACAGCCGTCGAACATTGAGAGATGTTGAGTTTGACCCAATGTAGAGATCACAGCGGTGAGTCCGATATGGGCAGTTCAATGCAAATCTTAAGGCCGAGTGATACATTGAGTCAAGCTTCTTCAGTACAGTACTTGGGGCTGATTTATACACGATGTACAGTGATCAAGTAGGGCAGTACGGTAGCTTTTATCAATTCCAAACGGAACATAGGGGGAAGCAGTGCTTGTGTCGATATAGAAAACCAATTTTATTTTGTCTTTTTACCAATATAATCAATGTGATCTTGAAAATTCAGTTTTGAATCAAATACTTATAGATCTTGACTCGCTCTATTTGATGATGATTTAAGGAATATAATTGGGGAATAAGTATAACCCGTAAAAGCAAAGTTTTTCACTCTAAATCCTTTATATGCGTGGCAGCTAGAGTCCTCTCGTCCTCTGGCTTGAGATGGCTGCCACCTATGGGTCAGATGATTGTCTGCAGTATTAAACAATTGGTAATTAAATATTTCATTTGTTTTCCCTAAACAGTGTAAAATTTTGGAAACAATTTTTCACGAACATTAATTGTCTCGCACAACGAGTCTGTGTGCAAAATGTCAGCTCGATTGGATCACGGGAAGTGGGTTAAAAACGACCGAAAGGTTTGCACGGTCGTAAGCAAGCAAGCGAACTTAATATAAAGGATTTAAAAATAACTTTCCGCTTTAGTCCTGGTGAGAAGCATAGCACCTTGGTTTTGGAGGTAATCAGGACGAGTTTAAGAGCAACCGGCTGATGTTGTAGTTTGTTGAAATCACTCTGGAGCTTAGCAATCACGTCATCTGGATAGCCGCCAGCGTAATCAGCATCGTGCCATCTGCAAACAGATTTACCTCGAATTATCCAGGTCAGTGCCCAAGTCATTGACATAAAGAGAGAACAAGAGGGGGCCAGGATTGAACCCTGTGGAACCCATTTTGTTATCTTAACACCGTTTGACCTCCAACCATCTGTGAGTACAGTTTGGGTGCAAGAAGAGAGATATTTTTAAACCCTTTATATTAAGTTCACTTGCTTGCTTACGACCGTGCAAATCTTTCGGTCGTTTTTAACCCACTTCCCGTGATCCAATCGAGCTGACATTTAGCACACAGACTCGTTGTGCGAGACAATTCATGTTCGTGAAAAATTGTTTCCAAAATTTTACACTGTTTAGGGAAAACAAATTAAATATTTATTACCAATTGCTTAATACTGGCAGACAATCATCTGACCCATAGGTGGCAGCCATCTCAAGCCAGAGGACGAGAGGACTCTAGCCGCCACGCATATAAAGGATTTAGAGTGAAAAACTTTGTTTTTACGGGTTATACTTGTTTAACCATTCTACTGCGTGTCTGGAGAAACGTAGGCAACTTAGTTTACTAAGCAGGATGTTGTGGTCGACAAGTCAAGAAAAGACTGGCGCAGAACTGCTCATTATCAAGGCTACTGGAAATATGATTCAGAGAGTCTATGCAGCAGCTGTGGTGCTGTATTGTTTTCGGAACCCAGATTGTTTTAGATGTAATAGATTGTTGGCGGACAGGAAACTGCTATTTGTAGTTCAANAATTTTTCTAAAATTTTCATCAACGGGGACAAAATTGAGATCCGTATATTTTGATCATCTTTAGGGCCCCTTTGTGAAGTGGACGAACATAGGAACGTTTTTCTCGAGGAATGATTTCTCTGATGGCAAGTTGAAACTGCGGGCTCAGGTTTGTGATTGGTGCCAACATCTTCTGGTTCTTTCGGTAAAGCATCACGTAGAAGGGAAGTAATACAATAATAAAAAGAAAACACATTAAAATAATTCTCACGACGTTTCGGCCACACGCACAGCCGTCTCAGTGAAAAATGTCTGTCGATAAGACAGTCTTTTTTTTTGACTCTGATCGACAGACATGTTTTCACCTGAGGACGGCTGCTTGCGTTGTGGCCGAAATGTCGTGGAATTATTTTATTATGTTTTATTATTTTATTATTTCCCTTAGTGGTGACTTTACCGAAAGAACCAAGAAGATGATCCTGCAGTCACGAAAGAAGCTTTACATCGAAATCAGGTCCAACAGTTAGCAGACAAGACGGGAATACCATCAGCTCGGGTGAGGAGGACTCCTTGAGGTGCTAGCACAGTTGCTTCAACACGTTTCTTTCGTGAATTGGCTGGAAACTAAATTCGTTTAATGTTTGGACAGGGGTGTAGGGAATTGCATGCGCAGGGGTGACTCCCAATACATTATCAAAAAGGTCAAGCTTCAGAAAAATAAGGTTAAAAAGGTCAACTATTTTTGCGGCTTAAGAGACGCGAGTTTATATATAGCTTAAGAAGGGGGGGGGTATAAGCTGGTGACATATTTTTATGCCAGTGAGTTCAAACGGGGCAGAATTTAAGCTGAACAAATGGCAGCTGAATTAAGCCGCCTTTTGTTGTTCTGCGTTGACTCCGAAACGTCGCCATTTAACTCATTTAAATATTTTACCTACGTGACTTAGTACACTACACTATACACTACATTATACACTACACTATACACTACACTACACTATACACTACACTANACTCACTAACACTATACACTACACTAACTACATAACTACACTACTACAAACTATACACTAAATTATACACTATACACTACACTACACTACACTATACATACTACACTACTACTATACACTACATAACTATACACACTAAACTATACACTANACTACTATACACTACTACACTATACACTACACTATACACTACACTATACTATACACTACACATACACTACACACACTACACTATACACTACTATACTATACACTACTATACACTACACTATATACCACTATACTACACTATACACTACACTATACACTACACTATACACTACACTAACACTACACTATACACTACTACTACTATACACTAATACACTACTAGGCACTACANTATACACTACACTAATACACTACACTATACACTACACTATACACTACACTATACACTACTACACTAGGTACANTAATACACTACTACACTACACTATACATTACACTATACACACACTACTACACTACACTATACACTCACTCATAATACCTAACTNCACACTANTCATNCTACTACCACACTCTACACTCGCCCACACTATCANTCTAACTACCACTACTATTCACTATACACTACTTTCACTATACACTCTCATACACTACACACTCACTATACACTACACTCTCACTNTACACTACTCACTCACTATACACTCACTATACACTACACTATACACTACTCACTATAACTACTCACTCACTACACTATACACTACACTCATACACTCACTATACACTACTATATCACTCAACACTCACTACACTCACTCACTCACTATACACTACTCACTATACACTACACTATACACTCACACTCCTCACTATACACTCACTATACACTACACTACTATATTCTGAGGTTTTTCGGTAAAGTCATGTAGTAAAAAAATTAAAATTAATAAAATAAAATAAAAATCACGACGTTTCGGAGGCAACACAAGCTTCCGTCTTCAGTGGAACCGTCACCGCACGACAGCTGCATCAAGTAAATGAGAGATCACAAGAGACCCGACCTTGTGTCTATACACTAGAATCAGGATTGACGTGTCTTCTTGGTTCTTTCGGTAAAGTCATCACTAGAAGGGAAGTAATAAAATAATAAAATAATTTTATTATTCACTCACTCACCCACTCATTTACCCACCCACTCACCCACTCACTCACTCACTCACTCACTCACCCACTCACTCACCCACTCACTCACTCACTCACCCACCTCGCCNACTCACTCACTCACCCACCACTCACTCACCCACTCGCCTACTCACTCACCCACTCACTCAACCACTCACCCACTCACTCACTCACTCACCCACTCGCCCACGTCACCCACTCACCCACTCACTCACTCACCCACTCGCCCACTCACCCACCCGCTCGCACCACTGCTCACTCACCCACTCGCCACTCACCACTCACTCACTCACTCACTCACTCACCCACTCACTCGCTCACCCACTCACCCACCTCACCCACTCACCCACCACTCGCCCACTCTCACTCACCCACTCACCTCACCACTCGCTCACTCACTCACCCACTCGCTCACCCACTCACCCACTCACTCACACCACCCACCACTCACTCACCCACTCACCCACTCACCCACCCACTCACTCACTCACCCACTCACCTCACCCCCTCACCACTCACCCACTCACTCACCCACTCATTCACCCACTCGCCCACAAATTATTTTATTATGTTTTATTTTTATTATTTTATTACTTCCCTTCTACGTGATGACTTTACCGAAAGAACCAAGAAGATGAATCCCTGCAGCAGTCACGAAAGAACTTTAAATCAAAATTTGATTGACGTGGATCAGTCGGTGACTGCCATGCGCGTCCATTTCCGCTCGTGGCCACGAGGAGGCGCTACAGCTGAGGCTGCCGATGGACGTGAGACACGTGCTGGAACTCAAGGTTCATTGCTACCACATCAGGTTTTTGAGATATCAAATATTGTTCATTCAATCTGCGGAAGAAAAATATTAAATAAATGATATCTACATACAATGATATTATAAACACACTATCCTCACTCACACATTCACTCGCTCACTCACTCGTTCACTCACTCATACAATCACTCGCTCACTCACTCATACATTCACTCCTCACTCACTCATACATTCACTCGCTCACTCACTCATACATTCACTCGCTCACTCACTCGCTCACTCACTCCCTCACTCACTCATACATTCACTCGCTCACTCACTCATACATTCACTCGCTCACTCACTCATACATTCACTCGCTCACTCACTCATACATTCACTCGCTCACTCACTCATACATTCACTCGCTCACTCACTCATCATTCACTCGCTCACTCACTCACTCGCTCACTCACTCGCTCACTCACTCGCTCACTCACTCGCACACTCACTCACTCACTCGCTCACTCACTCCCTACTCACTCGCTCACTCACTCGCTCACTCACTCACACATTCACTCGCTCACTCACTCACACATTTACTCGCTCACTCACTCACACATTCACTCGCTCACTCACTCACACATTCACTCGCTCACTCACTCACACATTCACTCACTCGCTCACTCACTCATACATTCACTCGCTCACTCACTCCCTCACTCGCTCACTCACTCACACATTCACTCACTCGCTCACTCACTCACACATTCACTCGCTCACTCACTCACACATTCACTCGCTCACTCACTCACACATTCACTCGCTCACTCACTCGCTCACTCACTCATACATTCACTCGCTCACTCACTCGCACATTCACTCGCTCACTCACTCCCTCACTCACTCACTCACACATTCACTCGCTCACTCACTCACACATTCACTCGCTCACTCACTCGCTCACTCACTCATACATTCACTCGCTCACTCACTCGCACATTCACTCGCTCACTCACTCATACATTCACTCGCTCATTCACTCATACATTCACTCGCTCACTCACTCACACATTCACTCGCTCACTCACTCGCTCACTCACTCGCTCACTCACTCGCTCACTCATCACACANTCACTCGCTCACTCACTCGCTCACTCACTCATACATTCACTCGCTCACTCACTCCCTCACTCACTCGCTCACTCACTCACACATTCACTCACTCGCTCGACTCACTCACACATTCACTCGCTCACTCACTCACACATTCACTCGCTCAATCACTCACACATTCACTCGCTCACTCACTCGCTCACTCACTCATACATTCACTCGCTCACTCACTCACACATTCACTCGCTCACTCACTCGCTCATTCACACAAACTTTAAAGGATCAAAGACCGATAACACTGGTCAACACACGTGTTCTGGCATAAGGTATTCCAACGGTTTTGAGGTAATTTTTGGGGTGCTGATTCCAAATCTGGCATCAGTTTTTGTCTATCAAATCAGGTTTTCGAGATATCAAATATTGCATTTTCAATAAAAACCGCAGAAGAAACATATTAAATAAATGTGGATATCTACATAAAATGATATTATAAACACACTATCATAAAATACAGCACCATATTTTAACACTAAAGCAGTCACTGGCTCGCAACAACTTGCAATCATAAGTGACAGAGTTAATTTCGGGTAAAATCAATGAAAATGGGGTATGCCGATAGCATAAGAATGAGATGTGATGGAGCAAATCTGAGATCAGATTTGGAATCGGCACCCTGAAATTAGTCTAGAACAGATGCAAAAGTCCAGGCCAGAAAAACATGTTTTTTTTTGTTGACCAGTGATATTAAATCATTCTCGCCCGCGTGTAGAATATGACCGTCAACACGGACAACTTCAAGTTCATGTATTTGGTACAGAGCCCTGTGAGCCAATCGGCTCTTGAATCGGGTGCAACCGCAACAAACAAAAAACTAAAATATGAACAANAAAACATCTTCAAGTGACTGTGTGCAAACAGAAAATCCAAGAAAAGACAGCAAAATATTNCAGAAAAAGCACCGTACACCAACGCTGTGTCAAACATCCCAGTGGGATGCAAGTCAAACAACAACAAGCACTCAGCCACTCACTCAGCCACTCAGTCAGCCACTCACTCAGCCACTCACTCACTCAGCCACTCGCTCAGCCNCTCAGCCACTCTCANTCACTCNGCCATTCGCTCACTCNCTCAGTCANCCNCTCACTCATCATCACCCATCTCACCCACTCNGTCACTCAGCCANTCCCANTCNCTCACTCNCTCACTCAGTCAGCCACTTTCTCACCCAGTCACTCACTCACTCTCNCTCACTCACTCANTCACTCACTCACTCAGCCACTCACCCACTCACTCACATCACTCACTCACATCACTCNCCAGCTCACTCGCCAGTCTCAGTCACTCACATCACTCAGTCACTCANCCACTCACTCANTCACATCACTCAGTCACTCAGTCACTCACTCACTCAGTCACTCACTCNCTCACTCAGCCACTCACCCATACTCACTCACTCACTCAGCCACTCACTCACTCACCTCAGCCACTAACTCACTCACTCAGCCACTCACCACTCACTCACCACTCACTCAGCCATTCGCTCACTCACTCAGCCACTCAGTGTTCACTCAGCCACTCACTCACCACATCACTCAGCCACTCACTCACCTACTCACCCACCTAACCANTCACCCACCCACTCACTCGCTTTCCCATAAAGCATCGGGAACTCACTAAATATCAAGAACGATCATGGCACTTTGCATACAAAACAACAGTTGCATTATAAGAAAATGCTAATAAAGGAATGTTGAAAATATACATAACGCTATTAAATATATCTTAAGTAAGTTTTTAAAAGTGTGTTGTCTGTGTGTGTGTGTACGTGAGAGTGCGTGTCTGTGTGTGTGTGNACGTGAGTGTGTGTGTGTGTGTGTACGTGAGTGTGTGTGTCTGTGTGTGTGTGAGTCTGTGTCTGTGTGTGTCTGTGTGTGTGTGTCTGTGTGTGTGTGTACGTGAGAGTGTGTCTGTGTGTGTGTGTACGTGAATGTGTGTGTCTGTGTGTGTATGTGAGTGTGCGTGTCTGTGTGTGTGTGTCTGTGTGTAGTGTGTGCTGTGTGTGTGTCTGTGTGTCTGTGTGTGTGTGTGTGTGNCTGTGTGTGTNTGTGTGTGTTGTGTGTGTGTGTGTGTANTGAGTGTGTGTGTCTGTGTGTGTGTGTGTGAGTGTGTGTCTGTGTGTGTGTGTGTGACTGNGTGTGTGTGTGTGTGTGTGTCTGTGTGTGTGTNCTGAATGTGTGTGTCTGTGTGTGTGTATGTGGTGTGCGTGTCTGTGTGTGTGTAGAGTGTGTGTGTGTACCTGTGAGTGTGCGCTGTCTGTGTGTGTGTGTGTGTGTGTGTGTGTCTGTGTGTGTGTACGTGCAGTGTGTGTGTGTGTACTGGGCTGTGTGTGTCTGTGGTGTGTGTTGTGNGTGTGTATGATGNGTGTGTCTGTGTGTGTGTAGTGGTGTGTGTCGTGTAGTGNGTGAGTGGTGTGTNTGTGNGTGTGTCTGTGNGTGTGTAGGTGGTGNGTCTAGTGTGTAGTGNGTGNGTGGTCTGTGTGTGTTAGTGGTGGTGGTGTGATAGTGGTGGTGTTGTGTGTAGTGGTGNGTGTGTTGTGTGNGTGNCTGTGTGTGTGTCTGTGTGTGTGTGTCTGTGTGGTGTCTGTGTGTGTGTGTGAGTGTGTGTGTGTGTAGTGAGTGTGTGTGTCTGTGTGTACGTGATGTGTGTGTGTCTGTGTGTGTGTCTGTGTGTGTGTCTGTGTGTGTGTGTCTGTGTGTGTGTCTGTGTGTGTGTGTGAGTGTGTGTGTCTGNGTGTGTGTACTGTGAGTGTGTGTGTCTGTGTGTGTGTGTGTAGAGTGTGCGTGTATGTGTGTGTGTGTGTCTGTGTGTACGTGAGTGTGTGTGTGTCTGTGTGTGTGTGTACGTGAGTGGTCTGTGTGTAAGATGCGCCTGCCATTCTTCCACTCCGGTGGTGGGTGTACACCCAGGATCCCATTCCAACCAAAAGTGGCCTGATCTCAGTTAGCTGATGAAAGTTGCAAGCGAGAATTTCATCATCGCTTGCAGCTGGGGTTGGCATCGTCCCCACTCCTCCTGATGTCAAGGGTAATGGCGAGGTTTAAGACTGTGAACGTGGTCCAGACTCCCCAGAGAACCTGGCTGACAGAGGAGGTGTTCAAGCTGGCTGAGAAAAAGCGACAGGCCCACTCTCATCGGCTACAGCATCCCACGTCGGAGAATGAGTAGACTTACCGCAGCCTTCGCTCGGAGGTTCGGAGAGCCGTGAGGCGCTGTAAGGATGGGTGGTGGTCGCGGGTTGCTGAGGAGATGGAGTCTGCCTCAGTTGCCCGCGATCACAAATCGCTCTTTAATTCCATCAAAAAGTAACCTGCAGCGCCACACCTATTACCATCATTATGGGAAAGAACAGTGATCCAATCTCCGACCCACAGGAACAGGTTTGTAGATTTGCTGAGCATTTCTGTGAGGTCCTGGGGGAGGGAAATTCTCTCAGCCAGGAAAACATCATGGCACAAAGTGAGGATGACCCTGCTGAGGCTGCGGTGCCTCAAATATTGGAAGAAGTCACCCCTGTGAGTGGCTGGCTGAGGTGCCATCTGTTGAGGAAATACTGAAAGCGATCCAGAGTCTGAGACCAGGAAAGGCACCGGGCATAGATGATTTGCCAATTGAAATGCTGAGGGAGGGTGGCGTTTGTGCACAGACTGCCCTACATGACATCATAACAACAGTCTGTACCACTGAACGGGTTCCGCAGGATTGGAAGGATGCCCTGGTGGTCCCCTCTTTAAGAAGGGGGACCGCACAGACTGTAACACTACAGGGGCATCTCACTTCTCAGTGTGCCGGGAATGGTCCTGGCAATGATTATTCAACATCGCCTTGCTAGGCACGCTGAGGAGAGGCTTGCGGAGCCCCAATGCAGTTTCAGGAAATGGCGGTCCTGCACAGATGCCATATTTTCTGTCCTGCTACAGCAGAGGTGTAGGGAATTTCAACATGACCTACATCTCTGCTTTATTGACCTGGTCAAGGCCTATGATACCATCAGTAGGCCTGGGCTCTGGGTTGTTCTTCGTGCTTTCGGAGTCCCTGACCCTCTGCTCACGCTCATTAAAGACCTTCATGATGGTGAGCGGGCCCGGGTAAAACTACGTGGCCGGGAGTCGAAGCCATTTCCTGTACACCTTGGGGTGCGACAGGGATGTCCTCTGGCTCCCACATTATTTAACATCTATTTCGACCGCGTAGTTCGTGAAGCCTTCAATAGCTGTACCGGGGAAATTTCCATCTGGTACAGATACAATGGNAGGCTGATCGTTGCCCGGGTGCGATCAAGGGATGGCTCCCTATTGGTCAACCACGTTCTGTATGCCGATGATTTGGTAATTGCTGCTCACTCAGAGGAGGAGTTGGAGGCGCTGCTGCTGAAACTGGAGCGTGCCACTAAGAGGTGGGGCCTTACCATCAGCCCACCAAAACTAAGCACCTGCCTGGGTATTTTGTACCATCGGACACTCCACCCCCACCAATCGGTGATGGGCAGTTGTGGAGAGTTTCCCATACCTGGGCAGTCTGCTCATGACCGGTTCCGGTATAATAACAGAGGTCTCACTCAGAATCAATCGAGCGGCATTATCTTTTCATCGGTTGCGTAACGCTGTGTGGAAGCTACCTGGTCTGTCGCTCCGCACGAAGCTTCTCGGCCACAGTCATTCCCTCCCTTCTCTACGCTTGCGAAATGGACCCCCTAATGTAACATCTTCGCCGGTTAGACATTTAGGCTGGCCTGTACGATCCATCCTGGGTTTAACCAGGCTGGATTGTGTGAGGAGCTCACAAGTCCTTGAAAGTCTGGGCAAAGTCCCATCGGTGAGCTCCTCCGGCAGGCAAGGCTGCTATGGCTGGGTCACGTAGCCCGCATGCCCAGCCACTGCATGCCTAAACAGCTTTTGTTCGGCCGGATCGAGGGGGCTAAACGGGCGCGGCACGGGCTGAGAAGGATGGAGTGATGTGGTACAGGAGGACGTGGAGCTGAGTGGACTTGCCGATGACTGGTACNAGCGGTGTCAAGATCGGCCTCTGTGGAGGAGGCTCGTGAAGGACGCTACTGGGCAGTTGGAGGCAGTCGCCCTCCAGCAACAACGGAGGGCGGAGGAGCGACGCTCACAACAACGAGCGGAGCACCGGGTGGCTAAGCACAGCAAGTTGGTACAGTAGGGGGCACAGGTGGTGATCAGCCAGTCATCTCGGTCATCTCGGTCGTCGACCCGTGGCACCTGGAGTCTGCCCGTGACCTCCTGCCAGCGGGCGTTCGACACTTCACGTGGCCTCAAGGTGCACATAGCCTGGCACAAGCGTCGTGGTGACTTAGTGGCGAATGGCGGTTGTTGTTGATGGTGATGGTGGTGGCGGTGATGGTGTGACTGGTGATGGTGTGGCGGTGAGTGGTGGTGGCGGTGACCAAACCATCCCNATCACTGGGGAGAGAGAGACAAAGGCGGCCGGGCGTGGTGGTGCTGTCCACCCACACACCACCAACACCACTTGCCCCTGCATGCCTGTTAGGCTACACGGGGGAGCTTTGTCTGGTTGCCCACCAAAGTGTTTTGTTNGTTTTGGGGGTGAGGGTGGGTTTTGATGGGTGGGGGTAGCGATGTCCCCCGTGACAGATNCACTGAGGAGGTAGGTGGTGGTGGTGNTGGGGTCTGTGGTGGTGGTGGAGGTGGAGGTGGGGTGGTGAGNTGGTGGTGGCAGGTGGTGGTGGAGGTTTNGCCCACACTTGACGCCTTTGGNTGCNNGTGGTGAACNGGTAGGAGTACATCTNGACNGCACNGAGATCAGTGGTCGACCAGCAGGAGTTGAGGTGGGTGAGTGAGTGGNTGGTGACTGTGGTGTGGGCCTTTTGGGTAGTGGGTGGGTGGGTGGAGTGGGTGGGTGGTGGGTGGGTNNGTGGTGTNNGTGTCACCGGATGTGTTTGTAGTGTAGTGTTGGTGGGTGGAGTGGTGGGTGGGTGGGTGGNTGGGTGGGTGGGTGNGTGGTGGTGGGTGGTGNGTGNGTNNGTGGNTGTNGTGATGTGGGGCGTTGNGTGAGGNTNNGTGGNTGGTGAGTGGGTNGGTNNGTGNGTGGNTGGTGGTGGGTGAGNGNTGGGTGGGTGGGTGGGGGTGAGTGNGTGGGTGGGTGATGGTGGGTGGTGGATGGAGTGGGACTGGGTGGGAGTGNGTGGGTGTGCGTNAGTGGTGNTGGGGTGAGTGTGATGGGATGGAGTGAGTGAGTGGGTGGAGTGGGTGGGCGNTGGGTGAGTGGGTGGNTGAGTGAGTGAGTGGGTGGGTGGGTGGGTGAGTGAGTGGGTGGTGGTGAGTGGGAAAGTGAGTGATGAGTGGGGGTGGGTGAACGTGGTGAATGGGTAAGTGGTATNGNTGGNGTGATAGGTGGTGAGGGGTAAGGAGTGGTNGANTGGGTGAGTGCGNTGCAATGNGTGGGGTTAGGATGGTGGGTGGGTGGGGTGNGTGGAAGTGAGTGGGTGGGTGGGTGAGTGAGTGTGTGNGGGGTGGTGGCTAGTGNGTGGNGGTGGNTGGGCGGATTGGGTGATTGAGTCGGTGGTGGNTGGAGTGGTGGTATGAGTGAGTGGGNGTGGTGGTGTGAGTGGGGGATTTGTNGGATTGGTNATGNGTGAGATGTGGGTGGNTGCAGTGAGTGGGTNNGAGATTGATTGAGTGANTGGTGAGTGTTAGTGCGTAGTGTGGTGGGCATGTGATACTCTAGTANCTCTAGAGTTCATCCGGANTCTCTGTGTAGGTCTCTAGTNTTCNGGCTCATAACAGAGTNTCTAAATGACTCNATGTGAGTCTAGTGAGTCTCTGTTAGCANCTCTGAGTCTCTTTGTTGGTCTGAGTGGGNAGTCGGGGCTAGACTAAACCTAACGCTGGGTGGGTCAAGCTGCNGGCTACCTTCATAACCAGTCACAGAAAGTCTCCGGCTGCTGAGAGAANCTGATAGTGATTTTNGCTCAACACAANGTGNACAGTCNAATAAGTCACCTGTTCNGGACACTCANTCACCCCCCANTCACTCACTCACTCCNACTACCTACTCANTCAATCTCACTCACACCAACTCACTGCACCNACTCACCAACCCACTCACANCCACTCCAACCACCCACTCACGTCACACCTCACTCACNTACTCACGTGTCAATCTTCACTTACCCACCCANCAGAGACTCACNCACCNACTACACTCACCCACCCCNCTCACTNACCNACCACCACCACTCACCACTCACACTCACTCCTCACTCACCTATCATCACCATCACTCACCNACGCACCNCCCACTCACTTACCCACGTCACTCACCCAATCACTCACGTCATCACCNACATCACNCACGGTGGTCANTCACTCACTTACTCACGGTCACCTCACCGAANTCNCGGTCACTCACCAANTCACTNACCCACNCATCCCCCAACTCACCANTCATACCACCCCACTCACCTCACCCCAANTCACCACCTCANTCACCAACCCACTCACCAACCTATCACTCATCANCACCNACGTCACACTCACCAATCACCACAGCTCACCATCACCTATCACCNANTCACCCCACGACACTGNACCCANCATCACCACNACTCACCCAGTACACCACNCANNCNCACAATCATCACCACTCACCNACAATCACCNATCAGCCACCATCACGGCAACCCNANTCANCACCCACCACANCACCCACACCATCACTACCATCANNCACCNACCACNCANNCATNCCACCATTGCTCGCTCGCTCCTCACCANCACCNAACCCACTCCCNACCGAANACCACCTGGACANACACCNACTCACCACTCACNCACCCCACGTCACCCACCANTCACACCACACTCANTCACCCACACGNACNCATCACTCACCCANCACCCCTTTANTCANTCATACACCNACCTCAANCACCTACCAACTCGAACCACNCTGCACGCCCACGTGCACCGACTCGAANCACCACGGCACGGCACCACNCACCACAGCACCACACCANCCNACTACCACTACCACCTCAGCNCACTCACCTCACACCACCACCNATCACTCACAGACCNNCCCCGCTCACCCCACCCACNCACCAATCCCATNACCACCANTCACNCACCCNCGTCANCACACCCGACGGTCACCNACNCATCACCACCACTCACNCACCACCTACCACANCACCACACCACCCAACATCACCCACCNACNNANTTGCTCGCTCACCNACATCACAGCCATCACNCACNTCACNCCACATCACCCCACTCCCCCACCNACTCATCACCCANNCACCCACTCACCAACCACCCACNCACGGNACCCTCACCACGGTCANTCANCACGCTACACTGCACCNACATCACATCATACCANTCACCCTACCCCACATCACTCACTCACNCACCCCCCCATCACTCACCNACCANCACCTCACACCACCCAACTCACCTACCANCANTCACACATCANCANCANCACCANCATCACNCNCCCACTACATACACCACANACGNCACCNACCNTACACACTTACCACGGTGGNACCANCCACCCACNCACACNACATCANCACTGCCCTCACCNCCAACATCATCACCCACTCNNTACCANCAATCCCACATCACCCACNCANCANTCACCCACNTCACANCCNNCANTCACCANCATCCTCANCACCACACACNCACCACACGCACCACTCANTCACTACCCCANCCGCTGACANCACTCATCACACACCCCANCAACCACCCACTCACCNCTCACCACCANCACCTCACCCTCACCACCANTCACTCACCCGCANNACCNACCCACTCACTCACCACCACTACACCACTTAGANCNTAGANNTCTNATCTGNATAAGGAAGGCNTTATTCATNAGAGGGGTGNAGGATCNTCCCCCNNTGCCAATTAGNGANCCCACAGAGNCAATATGTGAGCACCCANGAGTNCACCAGTACNAGACCNTNACCCACTATGTGANACAGACCCANGCACCCACGAGNCACTCATGANANACAGACGTCATGACCNANGAGCCCCNACCCACAGCAGCNNACTAGAGTNCTCNANAGAGNTCACATGAGNCCACATGACACGAACTCAGACCCACTGACCTAGTCNGAGNCACACGACGCTNACACGACCATCAGACCACNNCCACACCCACNGNGNCACNCAGACCAGANNCCCTACNGGCAACAGNNANCACCGACAGTNCCACGAGTNANCCANGATGACACANAGNGNCTACGGGGAGTGAGNCCACGTGGTCCACAGACCACATGGCAGCNACANANTGCTGAGGAGCACATCAAAGAGATCCCACNAGCANNGATCAACGCATANATGAGACNAATCAGGAGNCACATNGAGACNCAGACCATCACAGAGACATCGAGANACNGAGACNCAANACCNATGGACCNGAGNNTNACGTCTAGATTCAAGAGCTNACGATCGCATCACGCCATCAGAGAGACACATGGTAGACANNACGANCACACNNAGANCCCNGACCCAGAGNNTNATAGANATTCCCCAAACGAGCAANGACGTTGANTANAGCNGNGNCCNATACGTGAGACATCNACAGCTAGAGNGAGCANNTGTGCATGNCTNNTGGAGNNAGGGGTATGNGGTNGTGACTGTGGNGTGTGATGATGTNGACTNGTGGCTGTNGGTGACAGAATGNGTGNTGNGTCACGATGTGGAGCTGACAGGTGANNGTGATTGGCNGGTACACCGCTGACNGANTGAGTTNGTGNGTGGAGTGGTGACNNNTGATGGNGGAGCTNGACCTGNGCTGNTGGAGTGNGATGGANTGATGTGGCTGAGGTNTGTTGNTGANTAGNTTGGTGATGGTGAGTNNGCGTGGTNGCTGGCTGGTTNANTGACTTGAGTGTGTGANTGANTGTGATGGTGACGTGTGANGAGTGAGTGTAGCTGGTGAGTNGCTGAAAANTGNGTNAGTNTGTCNTGANNGANTGNTGNNTGNGTGANTGNGATGNGTGATNGTGGTGACGTGGTGGTAGCTGACCTGATGGTGGGTGANNGATGATGATGNGTGATGNGTGGTGATGGTGATGGTGAGGCTTGGGAGTGATGNGTGGTGATGGTGGTGATGGTGGTGNCGTGNGTCAGTAGATGGTGACGTGACGTGAGAGTGACATGNGTGNGTGCTTGATGGTGGTGTGNNTGTGGCTGNTGAAGTGGANTGATGGTGGTNNGTGNGTGATGGTGACAGTGATNGTGNGTGANTGACGTGNCNNNTGANTGNGTGGTGANTGANTGATGNTNGTGATGGTGACGTGANTNGTGGGAGTGATGGTGAGTTACGNGAGCGGGNGGTGNGTGACGTGGTGATGATGGGTGGNANNTGNGTNACGGTGACGTGAGTCTTGGTGNGTGATGATCGTGATGTATAACATCAGACTAAGNGAATAATGATGGTGNTGAGNNNTGATGATGNNTNTGGCTGAGCTGCAATGNTGAGAGATGGTGGCTGCGTGNGTGATGGTGGCGCTGATGTGGTGAGTGANANTGANGAGTGTGNTGNNTGGTGTGACTAATGNNTGGTGACTGTGGTGNGTGACCGTGNTGANGGACTGNNTATGGCAGGTTGNNTGATNTNNGCTGNTGTACCTGNGCTGTGNNTGACGTGAAGGTGAGTGATGATGGTGATGNTGGCTNATGTGTNGCTGACTGNNTGATGTGNGTGGGTGNGATGNGATGNNTGNTAGTTGANTGATGGCTGNNTGGTAGNTGGTGGGTTGATGNGGATAGNGTGGANTGATTGNNTGATNGTGGTGACGGTGAGTGTGTANTCAGAGTGACTGANTGCTGNGTGNGGGTGAGTCTTGGGCGGTGTGNGTGNTGGTGGTGAGTTANTGNGTGNTGAAAGTGNGCTGANTGGGTGGATGGTGGTGATGANTGANTGGCTTGCAGCTCGAGTANGCTGACGTGTGTGATGGTGNCGGTGGTGGTGNTNAATGAGTNATGGTGATNNGTGACTGAGTGACTTAGCTGATAGTGNTGNGTGTGTGAGTGATGAGTGGNTAGCTGNGTGNGTGGTNACCGGTGCACAGNTGGTGGCNTGGGTGATGGTGNNTNNCATGACGCGGTGNGNGGTGAGNTGNGTGGTGACTTAGTGCAATGGGTGAGTGAGTAGNTGNGTNGTGATGNGTGGATGGTGAGTNTATAGNGTGAAGTGANTNNGACGTNNGTGACCATGGTGNGTGNTTGTGTGTGTGTTTGGTGNGTGNCAGATTGTGTGAGTGGTGTGAGTGAGAGTGATGNCGTGCGTGACACNGTGTGN
>MU249731.1:10000-22479 GCA_018977245.1 Lethenteron camtschaticum | reverse complement strand
TCTAGGGGGTCTCTAAGGGGTCTCTGAGGGGTCTCAAGGGGGTCTCTAAGGGTTCTCTAGGGGGTCTCTAGGGGTCTGAAGGGGTCTCTAGGGGGTCTGTAAGGGGTCTCTAAGGGGGTCTCTAGGGGTCTCTAGGGGTCTCTAAGGGGGTTCTAAGGGGTCTAAGGGGTCTCTAGGGGTCTCTAAGGTGGTCTCTAGGGGTCTCTAAGGGGTCTCTAGGGGTCTCTAAGGGATCTCTAAGGGGGTCTCTAAGGGGTCTCTAGGGGTCTCTAAGGGGGTCTCTAAGGGGTCTCTAAGGGGTCTCTAAGGGGGTCTCTAAGGGGGTCTCTAAGAGGGTCTCTAAGGGGGTCTCTAAGGGGGTCTCGAGGGGTTCTCTAAAAGGTCTCGAGGGGTATCTAAAGGGGTCTCGAGGGGGTCTCTAGGGGTCTCTAAGGGGGTCTCTGAGGGGGTCTTTGAGAGGGTCTCAAGGGGGTCTCAAGGGGGTCTTAAGGGGGTCTCTAAGGGGGTCTCTAAGGGGGTCTCTAAGGGTCTCTAAGGGGGTCTCTAGTGGGTCTCAAGGGGTCTCTAAGAGGTCTCTAAGGGGGTCTCTAAGGGGGTCTCAAGGGGGTCTCTAAGGGGTTCTTAAGGGGGTCTCTAAGGGGTCTCTAAGGGGTCTCTAGGCTGTCTCTAGGGGGTCTCTAGGGAGTCTCTAGGGGATCTCTAGGGGTTTCTAGGGGGTCTCTAGGGGTCTATAAGGAGGTCTCTAGGGGGTCTCTAGGGGGTCTCTAGGCGGTCTCTAAGGGGGTCTCTAGGGGTCTCTAAGGGGGTCTCTATGGGGTCTCTAGGGGGTCTTTAGGGGTCTCTTAGGGGGTCTCTAGGGGGTCTCTAAGGGGGTCTCTAGGGGTCTCTAGGGGTCTCTAGGGGTCTCTAAGGGGTCTCTAGGGGTCTCTTAGGGGTCTCTAAGGGGGTCTCTAAGGGGTATCTAAGGGGGTCTCAAGGGGGTCTCAAGGGGGTCTCTAGGGGGTCTCTAAGGGGTCTCTAAGGGGGTCTTTAAGGGGTCTCAAGGGGGTCTCAAGGGGGTCTCTAGGGGTCTCTAGGGGGTCTCAAGGGGGTCTCTAGGGGGTCTCAAGGGGGTCTCTAGGGTCTCTAGGGGTCTTTAAGGGGTCTCTAGGGGTCTCTAGGGGTCTCTAGGGGGTCTCAAAGGGGTCTCTAAGGGGTCTCTAGGGGGTCTCTAGGGGTCTCTAGGGGGTCACAAGGGGTCTCTAAGGGGTCTCTAAGGGGGTCTCTAAGGCGGGTCTCTAGGGGTCTCCAGGGGTCTCTAGGGGTCTCTAAGGGGTCTCTAAGGGGGTCTTTAAGGGGGTCTCAAGCGGGTCTCTAAGGGGTCTCTAGGGGGTCTCTAGGGAGTCTCTAGGGGTCTCTAGGGGTCTCTAGAGGGTCTCTAAGGGGTCTCTAGGGGGTCTCTAAGAGGGTCTCTAAGGGGGTCTCTAAGGGGTCTCTAGGGGGTCTCTAGGGGTCTCTAGGGGTCTTAAGGGGTCTCTAAGGGGGTCTCTAGGGGGTCTCTAGGGGTCTCTAAAGGGGTCTCTAGGGGTCTCTAGGGGGTCTCTCGGGGTCTCTAGGGGTGTCTCTAGGGTCTCTAAGGGGGACTCTGGGGGTCTCTAAGGGGGTCTCTAAGGGGCTCTCTAAGGGGGTCTCTAGGGGTCTCTAGGGGGTCTCTAGGGGGTCCCTAGGGGTCTCTAAGGGGTCTCAAGGGGTCTCTAGAGGGTCTCTAGGGGTCTCTAGGGGTCTCTAGTGGGTCTCTAGGGGTCTCTAGGGGTCTCTAAGGGGGTCCTAGGGGGTCTCTAGGGTCTCTAGGGAGTCTCTAGGGGGTCTCTAGGGGTCTCTAGGGGGTCTCTAGGGAGCCTCTAGGGGGTCTCTAGGGGGTCTCTAGGGGGTCTCTAGGAGTCTCTAGGGGGTCTCTAGGGGGTCTCTAGGGGTCTCTAAGGGGGTCTCGTAGGGGTCTCTAGGGGGTCTCTAGGGGTCTCTAGGGGGTCTCTAGGGGGTCTCAACGGGGTCTCTAAGGGGTCTCTAGGGGGTCTCTAAGGAGTCTCAAGAGGGTCTCTAAGGAGTCTCTAAGGGGTCTCTAGGGGTCTCTAGGGGTCTCTAGGGGTCTCTAGGGGTCTCTAGGGGTCTCTAGGGGGTCTCTAAGGGGTCTGAAGGGGGTCTCTAGGGAGTCTCTAGGGGGTCTCTATGAGGTCTCTAGGGGGTCTCTAGGGGGTCTCTAGGGGGTCTCTAGGGGTCTCTAAGGGGTCTCTAGGGAGTCTCTAAGGGGTCTCTAAGGGGTCTCTAGGGGTCTCTAAGGGGTCTCTAGGGAGTCTCTAGGGGGTCTCTAGGGGTCTCTAAGGGGTCTCTAGGGGGTCTCTAGGGGTCTCTAGGGAGTCTCTAGGGGGTCTCTAGGGGTCTCTAGGGGTCTCTAAGGGGTCTCTAGGGGTCTCTAGGGGGTCTCTAGGGGNTCTCTAGGGGGTCTCTAGGGGTCTCTAGGGGGTCTCTAGGGGTCTCTAGGGGTCTCTAGGGGGGTCTCTAGGGGGTCTCTAGGGGTCTCTAGGGGTCTCTAGGGGGTCTCTAGGGGGTCTCTAGGGGTCTCTAGGGGGTCTCTAGGGGTCTCTAAGGGGTCTCTAGGGGTCTCTAAGGGGTCTCTAGGGAGTCTCTAGGGGGTCTCTAGGGGGTCTCTAGGGGGTCTCTAGGGGTCTCTAGGNGTCTCTAAGGGGGTCTCTAGGGAGTCTCCTGGGGGTCTCTAGGGGTCTCTAAGGGGTCTCTAGGGGCTCTAGGGGGTCTCTAGGGGGTCTCTAGGGGGCTCTAGGGGGTCTCTAAGGGGTCTCTGAGGGGGTCTCAAGGGGTCTCTAAGGGGTCTCTAGGGGGTCTCTAGGGGTCTGAAGGGGTCTCTAGGGGTCTGTAAGGGGTCTCTAAGGGGTCTCTAGGGGTCTCTAGGGGGTCTCTAAGGGGTTTCTAGGGGGTCTCTAAGGGGTCTAAGGGGGTCTCTGGGGTCTCTAAGGGGGTCTCTAGGGGTCTCTAAGGGGTCTCTAGGGGTCTCTAAGGGGGTCTCCAAGGGGGTCTCTAAGGGGTCTCTAGGGGGTCTCTAAGGGGTCTCTAGGGTGTCTCAAGGGGGTCTCTAGGGGTCTCTAAGGGGTCTCTAGGGGGTCTCTAGGGGTCTCTAAGGGGTCTCTAGGGTGTCTCAAGGGGGTCTCAGGGGTCTCAAGGGGGTCTCTAAGGGGTCTCTAAGGGGTCTCTAAGGGGTCTCTAAGGGGTCTCTAAGGGGTCTCTAAGGGGGTCTCTAAAGGGGTCTCTAAGGGGGTCTCTAAGGGGGTCTTAGGGGGTCTCTAAAGGGTCTCAGGGGGTCTCTAAGGGGTCTCGAGGGGGTCTCTAGGGGGTCTCTAAGGGGTCTCTAAGGGGGTCTTTGAGGGGTCTCAAGGGGGTCTCAAGGGGGTCTTTAAGGGGGTCTCTAAGGGGGTCTCTAAGGGGGTCTCTAAGGGGGTCTCTAGGGGGTCTCAAGTGGGTCTCAAGGGGTCTCTAAGGGGTCTCTAAGGGGGTCTCAAGGGGGTCTCTAAGGGGTCTCTAAGGGGTCTCTAAGGGGGTCTCTAAGGGGGTCTCTAGGGGGTCTCTAGGGAGTCTCTAGGGGTCTCTAGGGGGTCTCTAGGGGTCTCTAGGGGGTCTATAAGGGGGTCTCTAGGGGGTCTCTAGGGGGTCTCTAAGGGGGTCTCTAGGGGGTTTCTAAGGGGGTCTCTATGGGGTCTCTAGGGGTCTTTAGGGGTCTCTAGGGGGTCTCTAGGGGTCTCTAAGGGGGTCTCTAGGGGGTCTCTAGGGGGTCTCTAGGGGTCTCTAAGGGGTCTCTAGGGGTCTCTTAGGGTGTCTCTAAGGGGGTCTCTAAGGGGGTATCTAAGGGGGTCTCAAGGGGTCTCAAGGGGTCTCTAGGGGGTCTCTAAGGGGGTCTCTAAGGGGGTCTTTAAGGGGGTCTCAAGGGGGTCTCAAGGGGGTTTCTAGGGGGTCTCAAGGGGGTCTCTAGGGGGTCTCAAGGGTGTCTCTAGGGGTCTCTAGGGGGTCTTTAAGGGGGTCTCTAGGGGTTTCTAAGGGGTCTCTAGGGGTCTCTAGGGGTCTCAAAGGGGTCTCTAAGGGGTCTCTAGGGGGTCTCTAGGGGGTCTCAAGAGGGTCTCTAAGGGGGTCTCTAAAGGGGTCTCTAGGGGTCTCTAGGGGGTCTCTAGGGGTCTCTAAGGGGGTCTCTAAGGGGTCTCTAAGGGGTCTCTAAGGGGGTCTCTAGGGGTCTCTAAGGGGTCTCTATGGGGTCTCTAGGGGTCTCTAGGGGGTCTCTAAGAGGGTCTCTAGGGGGTCTCTAGGGGGTATCTAGGGGTCTCTAAGGGGTCTCTAAGGGGGTCTCTAGGGGTCTCTAGGGAGTCTCTAGGGGGTCTCTAGGGGGTTTCTAGGGAAGTCTCTAAGGGGTTCTTTAGGGGTCTCTAGGGGTCTCTAGGGGGTCTCTAGGGGGTCTCTAAAGGGGTCTCTAGGGGTCTCTAGGGGTCTCTAGGGGGTCTCTAGGGGGTCTCTGGGGGGTCTCTAAGGGGTCTCTAAGGGGTCTCTAAGGGGTCTCTAGGGGTCTCTAGGGGTCTCAAGGGGGTCTCTAAGGGGGTCTCTAGGGGGTCTCTAGGGGTCTCTAGGGGGTCTCTAGTGGGTCTCTAGGGGTCTCTAGGGGTCTCTAAGGGGTCTCTAGGGGTCTCTAGGGGGTCTCTAAGGGGTCTCTAAGGGGTCTCGAGGGGTCTCTAGGGGTCTCTAAGGGGGTCTCTAGGGGGTCTCTAGGGGTCTCTAGGGAGTCTCTAGGGGTCTCTAGGGAGTCTCTAGGGGGTCTCTAGGGGTCTCTAAGGGGTCTCTAGGGGGTCTCTAAGGGGTCTCTAGGGAGTCTCTAGGGCGTCTCTAGGGAGTCTCAAGGGGTCTCTAGGGGTCTCTAGGGGTCTCTAAGGGGTCTCTAGGGGTCTCTAGGGTGTCTCTAAGGAAATATCTAAGGGGGTCTCTAGGGGTCTCTAAGGGGGTTTCTAAGGGGTTTCTAAGGGGTTTCTAGGGTCTCTAAGGGGGTCTCTAGGGGTCTCTAAGGGGGTCTCTAGGGGTCTCTAGGGGGTCTCTAAGGGGTCTCTAGGGTCTCTAGGGGTCTCTAAGGGGTCTCTAGGGTGTCTCTAGGGGTCTCTAGGGGGTCTCTAGGGGTCTCTAGGGGTCTCTAGGGGTCTCTAAGGGTCTCTAGGGGGTCTCTAGGGGTCTCTAGGGGGTCTCTAGGGGTCTCTAGGGGTCTCTAAGGGGTCTCTAGGGTGTCTCTAGGGGTCTCTAGGGGGTCTCTAGGGGTCTCTAGGGTCTCTAGGGGGTTTCTAGGGGTCTCTAGGGGTCTCTAGGGGTCTCTAGGGGTCTCTAGGGGGTCTCTAGGGGTCTCTAAGGGGTCTCTAGGGGGTCTCTAGGGGTCTCTAGGGGTCTCTAAGGGAGTCTCTAAGGGGTCTCTAGGGGGTCTCTAGGGGTCTCTAAGGGGGTCTCTAAGGGGGTCTTTAGGGGTCTCTAGGGGTCTCTAAGGGGGTCTCTAAGGGGTCTCTAGGGGTTTCTAAGGGGGTCTCTAGGGGTCTCTAAGGGAGTCTCAAGGGGTCTCTAGGGGTCTCTAGGGGTTCTCTAGGGGGTCTCAAGGGGTCTCTAGGGGTCTCTAGGGGTCTCAAGGGGGTCTCTAGGGGTCTCTAGGGGTCTCTAGGGGTCTCAAGGGGTCTCTAGGGGTCTCTAGGGGTTCTCTAAGGGAGTCTCTAAGGGTCTCAAGGGGTCTCTAGGGGTCTCTAGGGGTCTCTAGGGGTCTCTATGGGTCTCTAGGGGTCTCAAGGGGGTTTCTAGGGGGTCTCTAGGGGTCTCTAAGGGAGTCTCTAGGGGTCTCTAGGGGGTCTCTAAGGGGGTCTCTAGGGGTCTCTAGGGGGTCTCTAGGGGGTCTCTATGGGTCTCTAAGGGGGTCTCTAGGGGTCTTTAAGGGTCTCTAGGGGTCTCTATGGGTTCTCTAAGGGGTCTAAGGGGGTCTCTAGGGGGTCTCTAGCGGGGTCTCTAGGGTTCTCTAAGGGGTCTAAGGGGTCTCTAGGGTTCTCTAAGGGGGTCTAAGGGGGTCTCTAGGGGTCTCTAAGGGTCTCTAGGGGTCTCTAAGGGGTCTAAGGGGGTCTCTAGGGGGTCTCTAAGGGGTCTCTAATGGGGTCTCTAGGGGTCTCTAGGGTGTCTCTAGGGGGTCTCTAAGGGGTCTCTAGGGGTCTCTAGGGGTCTCTAGGGGGTCTCTAGGGGTCTCTAAGGGGGTCTAAGGGGGTCTCTAGGGGGTCTCTAGGGGGTCTAGGGTCTCTGGGGGTCTCTAGGGGGTCTCTAAGGGGGTCTCTAGGGGGTCTCTAAGGGGTCTCTAGGGGGTCTCAGGGGGTCTCTAAGGGGGTCTCAAGGGGGTCTCTAGGGGGTCTCTGGGGGTCTCTAAGGGGGTCTCTAAGTGGGTCTCTAGGGGGTCTCTAAGGGGGTCTTTAGGGAGTCTCTAGGGAGTCTCTAGGGGTCTCTAGGGGTCTCTAGGGGTCTCTAAGGGGGTCTCTAGGGGTCTTTAGGGGGTCTCTAGGGGGTCTCTAGGGGGTCTCTAAGGGTCTCTAGGGGTCTCTAGGGGGTCTCTAGGGGTCTCTAAGGGGTCTCAAGGGGGTCTCAAGGGGGTCTCTAGGGGTCTCTAGGGGTCTCTAGGGGGCCTCTAAGGGGTCTCTAGGGGGTCTTTAGGGGGTCTCTAGGGGGTCTCTAGGGGTCTCTAGGGGTCTCAAGGGGGTCTCTAGGGGTCTCTAAGGGGGTCTCTAAGGGGTCTCTAAGGGAGTCTCTAAGGGGTCTCTAAGGGGATCTTTAAGGGGTCTCTAGGGGTATCTAAGGGGTCTCTAGGGGTCTCTAAGGGCGTCTCTAAGGGGTCTCTAGGGGGTCTCTAGGGGGTCTCTAGGGGTCTCTAGGGGGTCTCAATAGGGTCTCAATGGGGTCTCTAGGGTTCTCTAAGGGGTCTCTAGGGGTCTCTAGGGGTCTCTAAGGGGTCTCTAAGGGGTCTCTAGGGGGTCTCTAGGGGGTATCTAAGGGTCTCTAAGGGGGACCCACAGAGACCCATACTGCAAGTCCCATGGGTTGACTGCTGTGCCAGGCTAGGTGCATGAGGAGGAGGTCACGGGACAGACCCAGCAGGTGCCAGGCTAGGTGCATGAGGTCACGTGACAGACCCTGCAGGTGCCGTGGGTTGACTGCTGTGCCAGGCTAGGTGCAGGAGGTCACGGGACAGACCCAGCAGGTGCCATGGGCTGACTGCTGTGCCAGGCTAGGTGCAGGAGGAGTCACGTGACAGACCCAGCAGGTGCCATGGTTGTGCTGCTGTGCCAGGCTAGGTGCAGGTCACGTGACAGACCCAGCAGGTGCCATGGGTTGTGCTGCTGTGCCAGGCTAGGTGCAGGAGGAGGAGGTCACGTGACAGACCCTGCGAGATCTGGGGCCCCAAGGGGGGTCAGGGGGGTCAGGGGGTCAGGGGGGGGTCACGTGGTGGAGGAACCCAGAGGTGGGGCAGGGGGGCGTGGCCTGTGCAGGGGCGTGGCCTGTGAAGGGCGTGGCCTGTGAAGGGGCGTGGCCTGTACAGGGGGCGTGGCCTGTACAGGGGGCGTGCCTGTGAAGGGGCGTGGCCTGTGCAGGGGCGTGGCATGTGAAGGGGGCGTGGCCTGTGAAGGAGGCGTGGCATGTGCAGGGGCGTGGCTTATGAAGGAGGCGTGGCCTGTGAACGGAGGCGTGGCCTGGGGGTCACGTGAGGTGGGGGGGTCACGTGGCCTGGGGGGTCACGTGAGGTGGGGGGTCACGTGGCCTGGGGGTCACGTGAGGTGGGGGGTCACGTGGCCTGGGGGTCACGTGAGGTGGGGGGTCACGTGGCCTGGGGGGGTCACGTGAGGTGGGGGGTCACGTGGCTGGGGGGTCACGTGAGGTGGGGGGTCACGTGGCCTGGGGGGTCACGTGAGGTGGGGGGTCACGTGGCCTGGGGGGTCACGTGAGGTGGGGGNTCACGTGGCCTGGGGGTCACGTGAGGTGGGGGGGTCACGTGGCCTGGGGGTCACGTGAGGTGGGGGGTCACGTGGCCTGGGGATCACGTGAGGTGGGGGGTCACGTGGCCTGGGGGTCACGTGAGGTGGGGGTCACGTGAGGTGGGGGGTCACGTGGCCTGGGGGTCACGTGAGGTGGGGGGTCACGTGGCCTGGGGGTCAGGTGAGGTGGGGGGTCACGTGGCCTGGGGGTCACGTGAGGTGGGGGNTCACGTGGCCTGGGGTCACGTGAGGTGGGGGGTCACGTGGCCTGGGGGTCACGTGAGGTGGGGGGGTCACGTGGCCTGGGGGTCACGTGAGGTGGGGGGGTCACGTGGCCTGGGGGGTCACGTGAGGTGGGGGGTCACGTGGCCTGGCCGCTGTGTATATAAGCGGGTTGTGGATGCTGATCGCGGCTGTTCCTGCGAAGAATGAAGATTTCGATGTGAAGCTTCTTTCGTGACTGCAGCAGTGATTCATCTTCTTGGTTCTTTCGGTGAAGTCATCACGTAGAAGGGAAATAATAAATAAAAAAATAAAACAAATAAAATACAATTTTAAATAATAAAACTAAACATAATAAATAATTTTCAAATAAAAAAGACGTTAAAATACAATTTTAAAATAATAAAANCTAAACNTAATAAAATAATTTTCAAATAAAAAAGACGTAATAAAATTCTCAATTAAAATAAAAAATAAAACATAATAAAATACAATTCTCACGACGTTTCGGCCACAACGCAAGCAGCCGTCCTCAGGTGAAGACCAGGTCTGTCGAGAAGACAACAGGTTTGTCGGAAAGACGACAGACGCTGTTCTTCACCTGAGGACGGCTGCTTGCGTTGTGGCCGAAACGTCGTGAGAATTGTATTTTATTGTGTTTTATTTTATTATTTTATTATTTCCCTTCTACGTGATGACTTTACCGAAAGAACCAAGAAGATGTTAACTAACCGTTGTGTTCATTGATGAGATGAGTGTTTCCTCACAAGAAATGTGTGCGCCTAACATGAGCCCACGACACGGTGAATGCACGAGACGAGCCAAGACGCGCCGAGTAGACACTGAATAAGGACCAGAATGTGCACTTATCTACACATATGTTGAGGTCCCTGCCGGCTACCTCCGGTCTCTCTCTCGTGTCGGATCGGGGACTCTGCCGACTTCACCGAGTGGAGAGAGAGNAGCACCTCTACGGCTACCACCGGCTTCTCTTCAGACTCACCTCTTGATCTCTCTACTGATCCTCTTCTCGTGGATCCGGGACGGACTCACCAGCGGAGAGAGAAGTCTATGGCTACCACCGCTTCTCCGCAGACTCACCTCTTGATCCCACTTCTGACACAGTTGTAGAGGGTTCCCAGGACNCACTCGGAGACGCAGGAAAGTTGAAAGGCTTCCGCCAAGGTTTATCACGGATATAACAACGACAACACACCAGGGTATACAGCTTGCCAGGGGGGNTTAGGGGTCCTACCTGAGTCCGCCACACTTACCCTGCTCTGAGTCTGGGTCTCTCTCTCGTGTCGGATCCGGGACTCTGCCGACTTCACCGAGCGGAGAGAGAGAAGCATCTCTACGGCTACCACCGGCTTCTCCGCAGACTCCCTATTGATTCCACTTCTGACACCAGTTGTAGAGGAGTTCCCACGGACGCACTCGGAGACGCAGGAAAGTGAGGGGCTTCCGCCAAAAGTTTATCACGGATATAACAACGACACACACACCAGGTATACAGCTTGCCAGGGGGGGTCCTACACTGAGTCCACCACACTTTAGCCTGCTCTGCCTGGTCCCAGCCCGGCTAGCTCCGATCTCTATCTCGTGTCGGATCGGGGACTCTGCCGACTTCATCGTGCGGAGAGAGAAGCACTTCTACGGCTACCACCGGCTTCTCCGCAGACTCACAACTCGATCTCTCTACCCCTGGTTCTCTCTCTCTCTACCCTTCTACCATCCCCGTTCCCACGGTGACCCGCTCACGTCACGGGGTCTCCCTTAAGCACTCGAGGAGACGTGACGTCATGGCACTGAACGGCACACCTGACGTCACGTCCCCATTTCACTCCTCTACACAGGTAAACAAGGTATCCATGTTGGTGTTGAACATCTTAATACAGCTGCAGTGTTACTACTGCCAGAAAGGTTAAGTGACTGATATTATATCTTGACTTAGAGCTTTTGTGTCTGCAGGAATTCATAATCTCGGGTCTTTCGGTAAAGTCACGTAGGTAAAGAAATGAAATTAAAATTATAAAAATATAGATTTTTATTAATTAAATAGTTTTTNATGATTTTTATTTTTTATTTTTTATTAATTTAAATTTCATTTTTCTACCCACGTGACTTTACCGACAAAACTAAGAGTATGAATCCTTGCAGTCACGAAAGCTTCAAATCTAGAATCTTTCGGTAAAGTCGCGTGGATAGATTCAAAGAAAATAAAAAAAACGACGTCGTTTCGATCGCAAGGAAAGCGTTCGAAACTACCCGTCGTTTTTTGCTATTTTTTGTTATTTTCTTTGAACCTATCCACGTGACTTTACCCCAAGAACAACTATTGTTACTAAGAACAACTATTGTTACTTTTCATACTTTGAGAGTGACAAACAAGGTGCCCATTGTGGCGTTTGAACGTCTAAATACAACTTCTCGCCAATCGACGTCACGTCCCACCCATCATCGCGGACGACGATCGCACGCCGATAAAGACCCCCACGTACCACAACCACCACCACCACAACCACCACCACCACACCACCACCACAACCACACCACAACCACCACAACCACCACAACCACACCACCACCACAACCACCACCACAACCACCACAACCACAACCACCACCACCACCACCACCACACCACACCACACCACCACAACCACACCACCACCACCACCACCACCACCAACCACCACCACAACCACCACCACACACCACCACCACCACCACACCACCACAACCACACCACCACCACACCACCACACAACCACCAGCACTACCACTACCACCACCACCACCACCACAACCACCACAACCACACCACCACCACCCCCCCCACCCCACCACTACCACCACCCCCCCACCACCACCACCTACGGATTCTCCCGGAGCACATCGGTGTTCTTGTGCACCCACACGAGTCGCTTGACCCTCACCGCCGCGTCGTGCACCGTGTCGTCCCAGCAGTACTCGGGCGACAGGACCTTGCTGGGCTTGACGTCGATGAGGTAGCGGTTGAGGTGGCTCTCGTCGTGCCACACCGCCTCAACGCCCGCCCGCCGTCCCTCATCACGCCGGCGAACACCGCCCTGGCCGCCACCGCCACGGTGGCCCGGCGCCCGCCAAACACCGACGCGTGGTAGTAGTAGTCGCCCTCGCCGGGGCGACCCTCGCCGCCGACTCGACCCTCCGCTCGTACGTGAAGGACGCGGGCGGGCTTTGAAGAACCACGTGTGGAGCACGGCGACCCTGTCCGAGAGGACCTCGGGGCCCCAGCGCGCCATGAAGCGGAGGTCCACGTCCAGGCAGAAGAGGTAGGCCTCGCCGCGGGCCGTCGTCTCGGCCAGCTCGCCGATCGTCTTGAAGCGGTCCATGCAGATGTCCTGCCAGCGGGGCGCTTCTCCACCTGGACGGGGGCGAGGGCGAGGTAGGGAGGGCGAGCGAGGGAGGGTGGACGCCAAGGATTGGTCGCCCGGGAGTTTAACGGCGGGATTGGTAGCAGGATCACTTTGGCCGACACACAAGACAGCTCTCTCCTTCATCCATAGTTCTCTCCTTCATCCATAGCTCTCCTTCATCCATAGCTCTCTCCTTCATCCACAGCTCCTCCTTCATCAATAGTTCTCTCCTTCATCCACAGCTCTCTCCTTCACCCACAGCTCTCTCCTTCATCAATAGCTCCCTCCTTCATCCACAGCTCTCTCCTTCACCACAGCTCTCTCCTTCATCAATAGCTCTCCTTCATCCACAGCTCTCTCCTTCATCCACAGCTCTCTCCTTCATCCACAGCTCCTCCTTCATCAATAGCTCCTCCTTCATCCACAGCTCCCTCCTTCACCCACAGCTCTCTCCTTCATCCACAGCTCCTTCACCCACAGCTCCCTCCTTCATCCACAGCTCTCTCCTTCACCACAGCTCTCTCCTTCACCCACAGCTCCCTCCTTCACCCACAGCTCCCTCCTTCATCCACAGCTCTCTCCTTCACCACAGCTCTCTCCTTCATCCACAGCTACTCCTTCATCCACAGCTCCTCCTTCATCCACAGCTCTCTCCTTCATCCACAGCTCCATCCACAGCTCCTTCATCCACAGCTCTCTCCTTCAACAGCTCCCTCCATCCACAGCTCTCTCCTTCACCCACAGCTCTCTCCTTCATCCACAGCTCTCTCCTTCACCCACAGCTCCTCCTTCACCCACA
>MU249731.1:0-5000 GCA_018977245.1 Lethenteron camtschaticum | reverse complement strand
ACTACTNCACTACTATACAGCTACACTATACACTACTANACTATACACTACTATACATACTACTACACTATACACTACACTACACTATACACTACACTACTANACTACACAATAACTACACTACACTACNACACTAACTACACACCANCAACTATTACNCACATACACTACTNCACACACTATCANACTACTACACTACTAACACACTACACTACACAATACACTANTACACTACACTACACACTACTACACTACACTAACTACANTACACTACANNNTATACNCTACTANACACTACACACTACACTACACTANANACTACTAAGAACTATACACAACTACTACAACTACTACACACACTACACTNCACTACACTACTANAACAACTACACTATACACTACATTAACTATCACTACTGACACTATTACACTACTACACANACTATACACTACACTATACAACTACTACTATACACTCACACTACACTACACTACACTATACACTACTANAACTATACACTACACATACACTACTATACACTATACAACTCACAACTATACNCTACACTNTACAACTACACACTACACTACACTACCACAACTACACTATCACTACTACANTATACACTACACTATACACTATACTATACANTATACACTACACACTACTACACTACACTATACACTACCACACTAACACGTGTACACTNACACCACTCGACAACAACAACAACTAACAGAGAAACAACAAAACAACAACTGAGATNCGTCTTAAAATTCAATGCTGAAACAAGAAAATGGANACGTATTAATTGTCAATTTTATAATTATATTTTTAATGAAATTGTTAATAAGATGTTAAAATCGTTAATTAAATGTTAGGGAAATTCAATGAAATGAATAAATTGAAGTTAATGTAATGAAATTTTAATTGTTAAGGAAATTGTTCATGAACTGTTCGTGAAATACTGAAATTGTTATAAATTGTATTACTAATTAATGAAATTGTTCATTCTATTGTTGCTGCAATTGTTGGCTTGTAATTAAAAATTTGTTGACAAAATTGTAACTGAAATTGGTACGAAATGTTGTGAAATTTGTAATTAATTGTTAAAAATAGACAGTAATTGTTATTATTGTTGATGAAATTGTATGAAAATTGCTAATTAGATTGTTAGGAAATTGTGAATTAATTGTTTTTTTGTTATTGAAATTTTAATGAATTGGAAGTTAAATTTTGATCAATTGTAATTGAAATTGTCCATAATTGTTAGTGAAATTGTGAAATATTGTTAGTNAAATAGTGAAATATTGTTAGTGAAATTGTGAAATATTGTTAGTGAAATTGTGAAATATTGTTAGTGAAATTGTGAAATATTGTTAGTGAAATTTGAAATATTGTTAGTGAAATTGTGAAATATTGTTAGTGAAATTGATATTGAATTGTTATGAATTGTTACTGAAATTGTTAAATTTTTTAAGAAAATTGTTACTGAANTTGTTCATTGTAAAAAATAATATTTAATTAATTGTTATTGAAAAACATTTTTGTAGTGTGATAANTGATTTGTTAATTAATTGATAATGAAAACATTTTTGTTTGTGAAATGATAAATGATTTGTTAATTCATTGATAATGAATGTTAATCAATTGTCATTGAAATCGTTAATACATTGTTCATGAAATTGTTGATTAATTGAAAAGCTAAAATTCCTGTCAGCAGAAATGTGACATGCCACCCACAGACCCAACACTGCCACCCATAGACTCAACACTGTCACCCATAGACTCAACACTGCCACCCACAGNCTCAACACTGCCACCCACAGACCAACACTGCCACCCATAGACTCACACTGTCACCCATAGACTCAACACTGCCACCCACAGACTCAACACTGCCACCCACAGACTCAACACTGCCACCCATAGACTCAACACGCCCACAGACTACACTGCCACCCACCTCAACACTGCCACCCACAGACTCAACACTGCCACCCACAGACTCCACTGCCACCCATAGACTCAACACTGCCACCCACACTCAACACTGCCACCCACAGACGCAACACTGCCACCCACAGACTCAACACTGCCACCCACAGACTCAACACTGCCACAGACTCAACACTGTCCCATAGACTCAACACTGCCACCCACAGACTCAACACTGCCACCCACAGACTCAACACTGTCACCCATAGACTCAACACTGCCACCCATACTCTGACACTGCCACCCACAGACTCCACTGCCACCCACAGACTCAACACTGCCACCCATACTCAACACTGCCACCCACAGACTCAACACTGCCACCCACACTCAACACTGCCACCCACAGACTCAACACTACCACACAGNCTCAACACTGCACGTAGACTCAACACTGCCACCCACACTCACACTGCCACCCACAGACTCAACACTGCCACCCACAGACTCCACTGCACCNACAGACTCAACACTGCCACCCACAGACTCACACTGCCACCCACAGACTCAACACTGCCACAGACTCACACTGTCACCCATAGACTCACACTGCCACCCACACTCAAACACTGCCACCCACAGACTCACACTGTCACCATAGACTCACACTGCCACCCATAGACTCACACNGACCACAGACTCANCACTGCCACCCACAGACTCACACTGCCACCCTAGACTCACACTGCCACCCACAGACTCACACTCCACCCACAGACTCACACTGCCACCCACAGACTCACACTCCACCCACAGACTCACACTCACCCACAGACTCACACTCCACCCACAGACTCACACTGACCCATAGACTCAACACTGGCCACCCATAGACTCAAACACTGCACCCACAGACTCACACTCCACCCACAGACTCACACTGCCACCCATAGACTCACACTGCCACCCACAGACTCAAACACTCCACCACAGACTCACACTCCACCCACAGACTCGCACTCCACCNACAGACTCAACACTACCACCCATAGACTCACACCNACCCACAGACTCACACTGCCACCCACAGACTCAAGACCCACTGCCACCCACAGACTCACACTCCACCCACAGACTCAACACTACCCCCATCAGACTCAACACTACCCACAGACTCACACTCCACCCACAGACTCAATCACTNCCACCCACAGACTCACACTCCACCACAGACTCACACTGCACACACAGACTCAACACCCACAGACTCANCACTGTCACCCATAGACTCAACACTCCACCCACAGACTCAACACTGCCACCCACAGACACAACACTGNCACCCATAGACTCAACACTCCACCCATAGACTCAAACACTGCCACCCACAGACCAACACTGCNACCCACAGACTCAACACTGCACCNTAGACTCAACACTGCCACCCACACTCAACAGCTGCCACCCCACTCAACACTACCCACAACTCAACACTGCACCCACAGACTCAACACTGCCACCCACAGACTCAACACTCCACCCACAGACTCAACACTCCACCCACAGACTCAACACTCACCTAGACTCAACACTCCACCCACAGACTCAACACTGCCACCACAGACTCAACACTNCCCCACAGACTCAACACTCCCACAGACTCAACACCCCATAGACTCAACACTCCGGTGGGGGGGGGACCNACAGACTCAACACTGCCCTACAGACTCANCACTGCNACCNACAGACTCAACACTGCACTCAACACTCCCTAGACTCAACACTGCCATAGACTCAACACCCACTCAGCACTGCACACTAGACTCAACACTNCCACCCACAGACTCAACACTCCACNCACAGACTCAACACTCACCCATAGACTCAACACTGCCACCACACAGACTCAACACTCCACCCACAGACTCAACACTACCCNTAGACTCAACACTCCCATAGACTCAACACTGCGTCATGAGACTCAACACTCCACCACACAACTCAACACTGCCCATAGACTCAACACTGCNACCACACTAGACTCAACACTGCCCATAGACTCAACACTGCCACCTCATAGACTCAACACTACCCATAGACTCAACACTGCCCCATAGACTCAACACTGCCCATAGACTCAACACTGCCCATAACTCAACACTGCCCATAGACTCAGCACTGCCACCCATAGACTCAGCACTGAGCCCATGACTCATCGATCACCTTCTCCACGTGACGTCACCACACCTTGCATCGTCTCCACGGCTTGGCCCACATCGAAATGGCGCTCGGCTTCTTGAAGTCGATCACCCTGAAACGCGTGAGAAGACGACAGTTAGACAACAACAACAACAACATCAACAACATCAACATCAACATCAACAACAACAACNTCNACAACATCNTCNACAACAACAACNTCNACNAACATCAACACNACNACAACATCATCAACATCAACAACAACAACAATCATCACAACATCAACAACAACAACATCAACAACAGCNTCAACAACATCAACAACAACAACATCAGCNACATCAACNACAACAACAACATCAACAACATCATCAACAACATCAACAACACTCNACATCAGGCCGGGTGACAACAACAACAACATCAACAACTACAACAACAACTACAACAACAACATCAACAACAACAACATCAACAACAACAACNTCAACATCAACAACAACAACAACAACAACACAACAACAACATCAACAACAACAANACAACAACAACAACAACAACATCACACATACAACAACAACACAACAACAACACATCAACAACATCAACATCAACAACAACTACATCAACAACATCAACAACAACTACATCAACAACAACAACAGACTCAACAACATAACACAACAACATCAAAACTACAACAACAACATCAACAACAAACACATCAACAACTACAACAACAACTCAACAACAACAACATCAACAACAACANCACNCAACATNAACAACAACAACAATCAACAACAACATCAACAACAACAACACTGTCAACAACAACTACAACAACAACAACAACAAC